>JBBLXU010002028.1:0-33043 GCA_037893425.1 Campoplex nolae | reverse complement strand
TCTAACCAATGTTCAAAAATCATGAAACGTTTCAATATAAGTAGATGAATACGAATATACATATATACATATATATATATATATATATATATATATATATATATATATATATATATATATATATATATATATATATATATATATATATATATATATATATATATATATATATATATATATATATATATATATATATATATATATATGTATATTCGTATTTATTTTCTCCTGAATTCTAGTCTCTTTGGGATCCAGGTCTATCAATTTCCAAAAATTTTAACTATCGGGTTTTTTTACCAAAAAATTTTATTTCTTTCATTTTGAATGTTTTGGAATTTTTTCAGATTTTTTTTCTCCGATGATGTTCATCACCATCGTCAACATCGTCGGATAAAAAAATTCGAAAAAAAATCTGAAAAAATTCCAAAACGTTCAAAATGAAGAACTAAAACTTTTTTGTCCTTGGACTTTTGGTGAAAAACCCATAGTTTTTAAATTACGGAAATTGATAGACCTGGAGTTCGACTGAAATCAATGAAAAAAAAATTTCGGTAAAAAAAATCTGAAAAAATCGAGTGACTAGAACAATCTCAGAGGCAACTTTTCACTCCTCTAAGATTTTTTTTCTAAATGTGATAGTTTTCGTGTTACGCAGGAATTACTGAATTCCGTCTTTTTTCGCCAAAAACATGATAACTTTTTAAAAAAAAATCGTAACGGATTTTATAAAAAACGAAATTGAAGCTTAAGTTTTGCCTTTTCAAGATCCGGTCAGAATAAATTAAAAAAAAATTTCTACTGAAAACGCGGTCGCTCTGTAAAAAGGAAAAAAAAGACGAAAAATGGTCGTTTTCAAAATGACGTCCTAGTCGTAAAAAAAATCGCAAAAAATTTTTCAAAAAAGCAAAATGAAATGGGATTTCCCGCCTTCAAAATGCCGTTTATTAAATTAATTTATCTACGTTATCGACGGAATAACATGAAAAAGAGTGTAACTTTTTCCGACTTTTGTCCGGAAACTTTCCGACGGTGGTTGTTCCACCTTAGCTCTTTGACAAACTCCACAATGCTTCACGTATATCGAGATACTTCTCGAAACATACACTACCGTCGGAAAGTTTCCGGACAAAAGTCTGAAAAAGTTGCCACACTCTTTTTCATGTTATTCCGTCGATAACGTAGATAAATTAATTTAATAAATGGCATTTTAAAGGGGAGAAATCCCATTTCATTTTGCTTTTTTTGAAAAATTTTTGCGATTTTTTTCACGACTAGGACGTCATTTTGAAAACGACCATTTTTTGTCTTTTTTTTTCTTTTTTACAGAGCGATCGCGTTTTCAGTTGAAATTTTTTTTTTCAATTTCTTTGAGCGGATCTTGAAAAGGCTAAACTTAAGCTTCAATTTCGTTTTTTATAAAATCCGTTACGATTTTTTTTGAAAAAGTTATCATGTTTTTGGCGAAAAAAGACGGAATTCAGAAATTCCTGCGTAACACGAAAACTATTACATTTAGAAAAAAATCTTAAAGGAGTGAAAAGTTGCCTCTGAGATTGTTCTAGTCGCTCGATTTTTTCCAGATTTTTTTTCCGAAATTTTTTTTTTCCGTTGATTTTAGTCGAACTCCAGGTCTATCAATTTCCGTAATTTAAAAACTATGGGTTTTTTCACCAAAAGTCCAAAGACAAAAAAGTTTTATTTCTTCATTTTGAACGTTTTGGAATTTTTTCAGATTTTTTTTCGAATTTTTTTATCCGACGATGTTGACGATGGTGATGAACATCATCGGAGAAAAAAAAATCTGAAAAAATTCCAAAATGTTTTAAATGAAGAAATAAAACTTTTTTGTACTTGGACTTTTGGTAAAAAAACCCATAGTTTTTAAATTACGGAAATTGATAGACCTGGATCCCTGAAAAGGACTAAAATTCAGGGAGAAAATAAATACGAATATACATATATATATATATATATATATATATATATATATATATATATATATATATATATATATATATATATATATATATATATATATATATATATATATATATATATATATATATATATATATATATATATATATATATATATGTATATATGTATATTCGTATTCATTTTCTATATATATATTGAAACGTTTCATGATTTTTGAACATTGGTTAGATGTTCAAAAATCGAAACTTAGGATTTTTGAGATCCTCTTCTCTCTCGTGGAGAGGTGTGCAGGTTCGTGCACTGACCGGCGAGGTCTTTGCTAGGAGTAGGAGTCACCCTCGGATGCTGCACTGTTAGCGCCTCCTTCTTTACGCCATAGGGCTTAGCCTCACTACGGCGTCTTTAAGGACAGCGAGCTTCTCGTGACGCAATCGGGCGAGGCCTCGCTATTGCGCCACTGTACTTTAATCGTACGAGAAGGTAATTCCTCGATTGAGGATTTCAGTGCTCCGTCATTATGTGATATGATTTTTGTGGGTAGGAATGAGGAGAAGGAGAATGGAAAGGTGAGGGAGCCTTATCGGCGTACGGGTGATGCTCCGCTGACGCGAGAGCGCTCATTCCGTCGCCCTCTGTCAGGATTTCTGTAAAACCAGAAATCGTGACAGGGGATGAGGCTGTCCCGTTACAACGCCCCTCCAAAGAGTGTGAACTTGAGACACGGGAACGCCGCACATGCCTCAATGAGCACTCTTTCAAAAAGAGAGTACGATGCTCCGGGGAGTGAAGGAATCCCACAAAGCCGCCGGTCCCTGTTCGGGCGCCATTGAAACGTTTCGTTATCGCGGGTACTGGGATCCAGCGACGCAGGCCTCGCGAGAGGTTTACGAAACTGAGATTAAAAGAGAAATTTCAGGTGTCTCGAGATATAATTGAATTATGATTGAAAATTACCGAAATAGTTTTACTCGTATCTCTCTCTCTCTCTCTCCTTACATTGGTTATTATAACGTGCCTCAGGATATAGCGTCACTTCCATGTATGACCCGGACGATCCTTCATCATAGGCACTCAATGAATGAGAGAGAGATCGATGCTAAATAACACAAAATTATCAAAAAAAAAAACGAGTTAAATTAATTAAATATTTGGAAGGTTGAATTTCACCTACCGGTAATTTATCCAGGAGGAAGAGAGATGAAATTGATGAATTTAATTAATAGTTTTCTGATAAATTAAGTAATAACGATAGGCAGAAGGCCGAAAGAATGATAAGAAAGCATAAGGCTGAGGAGGTAGCGTCGCTCGATCCCCGTGTCCGTGGTCGATCCCTCGTGATGGTGTGCGAGATTCCTATTATTTCCGAAATATCTTATCGCTATCTCTCTCTGACACACGTGGCCGGAGGATCGAAATTCCGATATTTTAGTTATGATTATTCGTTCGCGAAATACAACGATTTTAGTTATGATTATTTTCTCGAATATCAAACGATTTTAGTTATGATTATTTCCCGGAATTCCGATATCCCGGCCACGATCGCCTGCACTCTTTTCAACGATTGATATAGCTATCGATTATGTCGAAAATATTATGCGCCAAAAGATCATACGAATGTGATTAATTAAAAGAAATAGTGCTCAGAGAGTTAATAAGCGCAGGGTGAGGATCCGGCATGCAAATAAATAACACGGAGTCAAGCGTGATGTTAAATGCGTGTTTTATTGAAAATAGTTCGTGTCAAAGAGCCAGAGCTCGAAAAGTTCCAATTACGTGTAATAGATATTTATCGTTCTTGACGATGGTCAAACGCTTGAGAAGCAAGCGGAACAACAATTACGAAAGGATTATAAATCTTTGATATCGATTTATAATCGTTTCTCATGGCCTTTACGATACGTATTTGTATCATTAAATACGGAGTGGCCGATGCTCCATATCTCAAAGAATATTAATTACGATGTAATTAATACTCGAAAAATCAGTCAAGAAACAAAGTCCTATTTCATCCGACGGATAAATTCCGTCCGCTGAGTCCCGGTTTAAGATGAGTAATCAAGACAGAAGGTCGAGAATAGAAATCACGATTGCGGAGAAATTAAGCGAATAATTAGTAATACTAATGTTCGAATTCCCGATTTCTGATAAAGCCTACCTAAGGTCACCATCTATTGCTATCTCTCAGAGTCCGACATCCAGTGCAATACTGGGGCATTCTAAGAGAGATAGGTCCTAACCACGATCTCAGGTGGAAGATAGGATGGAGCAATGCTCAATTGAAGTCAGAGCATTACCGTTGTCTCTTGAAGTTGATATCGAATTAATTGATTTTTCGTCCGTGCACGCCCTTAAATAAATACAGCCGCGTGAGGGGAGTGCTCCCTTCTATGACCCCGTCGATGATGGTTGAGGTGGGATAATTTCGAGAGGGTGACCACTAGAGTCAAGATCGGATTTAAGATGTCTATCCCCACTATCGATTCGCGGTCGATTGATTATTGCTACTGGGATCTTTCCATATTCTCGATAGAGTATCAGGAGTCGATGAAATCGTAGGAGCTCTCTCGATGATCCAAGGGTGTGTTCCGATGGCTATAGGAAGGGCCGATTAGGCCGCTGGCGTGGATCACTGACCGCCGATTTGGTCATAATGAGAGAGAGAGAGGCGCGTGATGCGGGTAGGCGTGGCTCTTAACGCGATGCTGTGATCTTGTGTTGGGTGGACTGACGAGAATCTCTCCGCCCACCGGTGTACTCTTGAACGTGATGGCGGTTGTGGAGCTGCCAACTGCCGTCCCGTTACAACGTCTCCCCAAGATTTTACTCACTCTCTGTAGGTGAAGTGAAATGTTATCTCAAGAATAGGTCTCTAGATCTTGTTCCGGTTCCCTGTTGGTACCTGGGAGACCGTGTGTTTCCTGGTACAGGCTGCCTCGATCACCGGGTCTGAAGTATCGCACTTGGCGGGCTTTTTCCTCTCTTCCGCACTGGCAAAGATCATCTTGATCCCGTTCGGTGTCCGGATTGCGCGCGTACCCGCTCTCTTGGGGGCTTTCCACTTCCGTTCCGGTAGCTTGGGTGCCTCAGGGATCACAAACTTCTTGACCACCTTTGTGGTACCGGGGGCATAAACGTTCGCCTCGCCCGGTGCGAAGTGGAGGACCTCTCGTTGTCGACCTTCATCGGCTCGCATATGCTGGAAAAACCAGGGCTCGGTATTCGCCTGTTTGGATTTACCCTTCAGCGGAGTGTGGGCATTCCGGCGACCTTTCTCCGCAGGTACATATCGTCGTGGACACAAGATTGCGCCTTCGATACGCTCCCCAGTTTGAGTGGACTTGTTCATGGTACTGTAAAAGAGAGTATGAGGGTCAGAGATGAGTCATTGGGTTAAGCTCTTTGCTCAGGGCTACTGACATAAGGTCTAAGATCCCGAGCGTGGAATAGGCATCGTTCTTTGTTTGTGTCGGGATGCACGAGAAGGTACGATGTGATATTAATTTTCGCGGTTATGCGATACGGTCCTTTGTATAGAGGAAGGAATTTTGCGATGATGCGCTGGCTAGGCTGGGAGACTGTCAACGCCCTTGCTAATACCATCTCTCCGATTTCAAAATTCCGGAGTTTGTGTTTGTTATTAAAACGCTCTGCTTGTGATTGCCTAGCTACCCTCATTTTCTCCTGGGCTATCAGAATGAGCTCCTCATGATTCTGTTTTTTAGGTCTTTTGTTTACGAGTAAATGTTGCCAAGGGCGCAGTGGCTTTTCCCCGAAATGTAATTCCCAGGGCGTGTAGCCGGTGCTCTCATGATGAGTGGTGTTTATGCACTCTTCGATAGTGCTGAGCCACTTGACCCAAGAGTTGTGCTTACCTTGGGTGAGAGAGCGGAAGAATCGGCTTAACTCACGATTGGTCCTCTCCACAGGATTTGCTTGTGGGTGGCGAATGGAAGTGATGATTTTTTTTATATCATGGTCTTTGAGAAGTTTGGCCCAAGTTTTAGAAGTGAATTGTGTACCTTGGTCATTTAGTATGGCCTTGGGTTTTCCTTGTTTGGGAAAATAGTCGTCGGCTAACTTCCGCCAAGTACTGTCAGTAGTTGCCTTACGTAGGCCATACAATTTGGTGATTTTGGAGAAGACGTCGATTACTGCTAGGATGAAGCATTGCCCGTATTGTCCTGCAGGAAGTGGGCCGTAGTAATCGAGAGAAACCAATTCATTGGGTCTTTGAGGGAGGATGTATTGCTGTTCGGCAAACACTCCCGGAGTGTAGATCTTGTTACGTTGGCAGCTATCACACGAGGCGATGAGCTGGCGTATGACCCGGTAGAACTTAGGAAGATAGAAGTCTTCCTTTAGGATCAGATAGCACTTTCTCGCACCCACGTGCCCGTAGGTGTGGTGGCAGTCCATGATGAGACGTTTTGCGCCCGTGCGAGGGACTATTACTCGATCCTCTCCTTGGCGGGATTGGTAGAGTAAGTCGTCTTTTGCAATGATATCTTTGGGCGGGGTACCAGTTTCGATCAGTTCTCGGATTCTGAGGCACTCAGGATCTTTTCTTTGTATTTCTTTTAGAGTTTGGATGGTAAGTACAAGCTTGTTTACAAGTTCAGCATCTAGTTGTGCAATGCTAACATGACCTCCGGGTTTCTTGCCTTGATGAC
This sequence comes from Campoplex nolae, assembly GCA_037893425.1. NCBI lineage: Eukaryota > Metazoa > Arthropoda > Insecta > Hymenoptera > Ichneumonidae > Campoplex > Campoplex nolae. Next base: position 26,435 of record JBBLXU010002028.1, on the reverse strand, counting down.
GGCTGAGCAGGTCAGCTACTAAGTTGTTCGAACCTTTACAATGTTCGATTCGAGGATGATATTCTTGTATACCCAGCGTCCATCTAGTGATTCTGGAATGTGACAGTTTGCATTCCCTAAGGAACGTTAAAGCAATATGATCTGTCACAATGATCACTTCAGATCCGAGAATGTAGGTTCTGAATTTGGAGAGGGCCCAAACGATCGCGAGGAGCTCTTTCTCAGTCGTTGTGTAACGTAATTCCGGGCCTTTAAGGGTGCGGCTGGCAAAGTACAGTACTCGATGTTCGTCCTCTGGGTCCTTTTGATACAAGATGGCACCCAGTGCGAAGTCGCTGGCATCGGTTTGTACGTAGAAGGGTTGGTTCTTAAGGGGATAGTAGAGTATCACACTCCCACAGAACTTTGATTTGATATTGGCTAGGGCCTCGTCTTCCTTTGCCCCCCACTCCCACTTGCTTTCCTTTTTTAGGAGGTGTAGCAAGGGTACGGTGGACGAACCGTGCTCTCTGGTGAATTTACTATAATAATTAATGAGCCCCAGGAACCCGCGGAGTTGCTTAGTGTTCTTGGGAGTCGGAAAATCATGGATCACATTGATTTTTTCGGGGTCGGGCATGATCCCTTCTTTGGTCAGGATGTGGCCCAAGAATTTAGTCTCTCGCTTGAAGAAGTGAGATTTTTCGAGATTCAAAGTGAGATTGTGTTTGCGGAATCGTTGAAAGAGTTCTTCCAAGTTTTGGAGATGCTCCTCGAAAGTTTCGGAGGTGACCAGTAAATCATCCACGAAATTGAGGATGTTGCTCAAACCCCGGAGCACTTCCTCAAGGCCCCTCACTAGGCTAGCCGTACTCGTACGTAGACCGAAAGGTGTTACCCGGAATTCGTAACAGCGACCTCGATGCGAGAACGCCGTGTATTTGCGGGAGTCTTTGTGCAACGGCACTTGCCAGAAGCTCGCTCTCATGTCGAGGGATGACATGTAAGATGCGCTACGACACTCTTGAAAGAGCTCAATGGTTCCTTCCATTTGGTCATAATCGGGTTCCAAGATTTGGTTGATCTTGCGAGCGTCGAGGCATAAGCGTACCCCTCCGTCCTTTTTTCCAGAGACTAGTAGGGGACTGCAGTAGATACTCTTGGATCGTTGTATTATTCCGTGTTTAATTAGGGTTTCTATCTCTTTGTCGACTTCCGCGCGGTACGCGAGCGGGATCGGGTAACTCATGGCCTTGAAAGGTTCGTGTGGCACCACTTTTAGGACGTGTTCGTATGAGTTTAGTAATCCTGGTTTTTTGTTAAAGACTGACCGATTTTTTGTCAAAAGCTCACGGAAGAGACCCCGTTGGTCTTCGTTCAGGTCAGAAGTTTCGTCAAGTTTCTTTCCTATCTCTTCGTCGGAAATCCCGTCCTCATCCAACTGTGTCGAATTCGTACCCAGTGTCTGGATGGAGGGGCCGGTATCGAGGGAAAATGTTTGGAACTTCGTTCGTAGCAGTGCGTTCGGCAACGCTATTTCATTGAGTCCAAAGTCGATGATTGATCGTGTTTTCGTGAGGAAGTCTACCCCTAGGATGCAATCATTAGTGAGTTTGGGTACAATGAGCACCGTATTGTTCTCCAGGAAATCATTAATTCGGATAGTAACAAAGATTTGTAGCGATATAGGTACACCACGTCCTCGCGTTGCCCCGGTAACTGTAAGTCCTGTGATAGGCAGCGAGGGGCATGAAACGAGAGATTGATTTCTCATGTAAAAATCTTCAGAAATGGCCGTGACCTCGCTCCCAGTGTCGACGAGGGCTGACACCGGGATGTCTTCGAGTACTATCATTAGCGTTGGGCATTTGCGAAGAGGGTCGTATGGCATATCCTCGCATGATAGTAGGTCGTTTCGTATATCTTGTCCGAAGCCAATCGTCACCTCGGTTATGTACAGAGTGGCTGAGGTGACGGTTTCGAGTTTCCCGATACCTCGTCATCCTCGATGGTCTCTCTGATCTCGTTAGCTTCGGCATCTTCGGATTCAATTGCACGTATCACTGCTCTTTTGTCTCTGGGTTGGTTATTTCGCCAACTCTCAGGTCTTTTGTCAGGATGCATGTCGTTTTTCATAGCAGGTCTTGCGTCAGGAAGAGGACGCGAATCTTTCTGATGAGATTCGGGTTTTGATCCAGCGGCGTGGAAACGCCCACCTTGCTGAGGCTTCTCTCTTGCTTGATTACCAGGCCCTTCTTCATCTAACGATGAGAGAAGATCGAGAAATTGGGAGATTTTAGTGATACAGTTGGTACGTATAGTCGTACGAACCTCGTTGTCAAAATGACGTTTTATCTTATTGATTATCTCGTGATCGCTGAGAGGCGGACGTAGCTCCTTGGCTAATCCGATTAAAGAAAGGGCATATGCAAATCGCGTTGATTTTTTTCGCGAGTCGAACCAGTCATACTCGAGCTTATTCTTGACCGTGTTTTGCCTTTCCTCGCTCCAAAAGCGTCGCACGAATGCGTTCTCGAAATCGTCCCAGGTTGCGATTTCATCTCTCATGATCTTCCACCATTGGAGGGCGGTGTCTTTGAGACATTGAGATAATATGAGTCGAAACTCATATCGCGGAAAAAGAGCTGATTGATATGCTCGGAGGTCAGTTAAGAATTGCAGCGGTAACTCATGACTCTTCCCAAAAAAAGTTGGGGCTTCGAGTTTCATGGTTCCTCCCGAGCTATGGTTACCTAGCCCGTGTATTGGATCCGGATTCATACTATCTCTGCGAGTTGGAGGCTCCCCGAACGTAAGGTTCGGGTGTCTCTCTAGAAGACCATGCGCATATTCCTCAGGGAGGCCTAACCTTCCTAAACGTAACCCACTGGTCATAGAATTAGGTTGAGTTGCAGCGGTCGCGTTCTTATCGTTCACCCGCTCGTCTTCTCCGTTCTTATAATTGGGGTGGTATCGCGTTGAAGAACGCAACTCGCTCGTTCGGATCTCGGGAGATGGTTCGAGATTGATCGGACGTGAACGAGTCCCCTCTATGCCACTTATGAGCAAGGCTTGCAGTGATTCGAACTGTTTGGACAAATTGCTGACGGTTATCATTGTTTCGGAGATTACTTCAGAGTCCCTATCAACTTTCGCTTTGAGCTGAGTCATGGAATCCGTCAGACGGTTGAGCACAATCTCTAGATCCCCACCACCGAGGATGGACGAAATATCCTCATCGCCGCGGAAAGGAGGGCCAGGGGGTCGGATCAGACGCTTGGCCTTACCTCCTTTGTTGCCCCGCTCCTCTCTGAGGTCCGAGGTAGGGTGAGCTCCCCCCTTCTCAAATTGCTTCAACAACGAGTAAACCGTTGCTTCTCCTCCCGACGCGCCATCCTCGCCGTCACCCTGGGTGGTGAGGTGTGGAAAGGGGGGTACGCTGCCACGTTTTGAGTTTCCCCCGCGCCCTTCTTCACCCATATTGACTGAGTGGAATGGAGACGTGTAATTCGGGTGCTTGCTCGGACGTTTCTTATGCTACCGGAATATTTGTAGCAAACATCACCAAAGAGCGAAGGATTATGAACGATTTATGATCTTGTTTTCGAGTTTGAGGCTTGGAACTATCATAAGAAGTGTTAGCGTCGTGGCGTGTGAGGATTATCGTCAAGTTTGTAAACTTGTTTTCGAGCAATATGACAATCGTCGAATTCGTGAACCTATTGTTTTCGTTTTGCAGGTGTTCTGAAAGGATGGTTTTTACTCAGCTCTAAGCTGGCTATTTCGATTGAATGCTGTAGGTGACCTTTTTTTTCTAATGTACGCCTATAATTCTCGGACTTGTTATTCCCGATGTATGCTTGTTTTCTTTTGATATACTGCCCGTGCGTTTCTCGTTATTGAATCTCTGAGCGGAATAAAGAAAGACTTTTCTCGCAGCGCAAATTAATCGAGTTGATCGATGCAATGGATTGATTCTGATTTAATGAACGCAGGTAGAAAGTATGCGATTCTAATGATCGATAATTTATCCGAGAGGAGATATCAATTGTCGAGAGTGCACGAAATTGAAATAATATTAAAATTGTAAGAGAGAGATCTCGACAATATAACAATTAATTAATAGACCTCGAGTCCCTGTTCGGGCGCCATTGAAACGTTTCATGATTTTTGAACATTGGTTAGATGTTCAAAAATCGAAACTTAGGATTTTTGAGATCCTCTTCTCTCTCGTGGAGAGGTGTGCAGGTTCGTGCACTGACCGGCGAGGTCTTTGCTAGGAGTAGGAGTCACCCTCGGATGCTGCACTGTTAGCGCCTCCTTCTTTACGCCATAGGGCTTAGCCTCACTACGGCGTCTTTAAGGACAGCGAGCTTCTCGTGACGCAATCGGGCGAGGCCTCGCTATTGCGCCACTGTACTTTAATCGTACAAGAAGGTAATTCCTCGATTGAGGATTTCAGTGCTCCGTCATTATGTGATATGATTTTTGTGGGTAGGAATGAGGAGAAGGAGAATGGAAAGGTGAGGGAGCCTTATCGGCGTACGGGTGATGCTCCGCTGACGCGAGAGCGCTCATTCCGTCGCCCTCTGTCAGGATTTCTGTAAAACCAGAAATCGTGACAGGGGATGAGGCTGTCCCGTTACAATATATATATATATATATATATATATATATATATATGTATATTCGTATTTATTTTCTCCCTGAATTTTAGTCCTTTTCAGGGATCGGTGGCGATTACTGTCACAATATATATTTATATATATATATATATATATATATATATTCTCTTCATTTGGCGTGTGGGACGCGTAACCAATCATTTTATTTGATAATTATCTTTATAAACAAGACTTATTAAGAAATGTATATTCAATTTAGAACAACACGTCAATTCCCTTCTTCGTTCTCTCGTTGACTCCTCTGTCATTCTTCCTCTATTTTTATGAATCGATCTTTTAAACAAAAGAAGATAGTATGGACCACTACGATCTTTATATCTCCGACACGGCCATACTGACATAACACACGTCCTCGTGTGTTGTATGTACTTCCAAACAATCCACTGAGAGAGGAACTCCTTCATTCTTTCTTCTCTTTTTACCTCTGGACTCTTCTCAGGGAAATCGTCCTGGCATTTGCCCTGAGTCCCAAGGGAAACCAGGGCTCAAAAACCTTGGGCAGGACCATATTCCATTTTACAATAATTTCGTCACACTTTATGCAATGATACATTATGATTTTTTTTTTTTTTTTTTTTTTTCAGGTATTCTTCAATTCATCTTTCCTATAACTTCTTTATTTCTTCTTGCTTCTTAACTCGGGTATACCGTTCTATACTTCATCGGTTTAGGCCAGTATCGATGGTTACTTGACTCAGTCAGAAAAAGGCATGTCGAGACTTCTTACGGTTTTATTACCTATGGCAAAAAAATAAGAATGACCAGCATGGCAATCCAAATTATACCGTATTTCTTTACTTGTAGGCTAGTTCTACTGTTTTAAATTATCTCGTAGATATCGATCATAGTTTTTCAATGATTAGGAACATCCGTATCAAGCTATTCTTTGAAAAGACTTTTCAAATTATTCATTTTAATCTATTAACCAGATGGTTTAATAAACTAAATCACATAAACACCAATCAAGAGATTTTTGTCACACTCAAAAATATCTGTTTTTATTTAATTAAAGTTAAGTGAATTAGAGTCCACCTTGAAAAAAATTGACTTTCAATATTCTTTTAAGAATTAAACTGTCAATCATCATCGCCACTGAGTAACTAAGAGATAATATTTCTCGTGCAATAAGAATTTTATTGTTGAAAAAAAAATCGTCAAGAATCACGTGAAATAAAATTTCGATTTCCAATTTTTAAAATATTTGTGCAATACTTTCTTTTATCAGGGAGCAATCAGCACCAAAATCGAAATAAAATGAAAACTTCTCACCGGAATGCAATAATTCGCCAAAAGGAATTTTCTTTGAAAAACGTTCGGAGTGTCCGACTCTGAAGGATCTTGAATCGATTGTATTAATTTCACCATATTCTTATTTTCATTTCCAATCAAAACTTTCCATTGGTCGTCAGAAGAATTTTTATTCTTTTGAGCGGTCTGATTGTGAGAACATTCTTGAGAGATTGATGGTTCACGTCCCTTGGTAATCCCACTTCTGATGTCGGAGAATGATCGATATTCAAACATGAACTCTTCATTTGGCGTGTGGGACGCGTAACCAATCATTTTATTTGATAATTATCTTTATAAACAAGACTTATTAAGAAATGTATATTCAATTTAGAACAACACGTCAATTCCCTTCTTCGTTCTCTCGTTGACTCCTCTGTCATTCTTCCTCTATTTTTATGAATCGATCTTTTAAACAAAAGAAGATAGTATGGACCACTACGATCTTTATATCTCCGACATATATATATATATATATATTAGGGTGATTCAAAAAAATTTTTTTTTTTTTTTTTCCATCAGAACCAGGCTCAAAAGTTTCGTTTAGGTACCAAAGTAGACCAGTTAAAATATGAGCGCTTAATATTAATATTAAGTTAGTGCGCATCGCTCTTGTCGATTTTCCATAAGGATAACACAGGGACAATCACTTTTTTTTCTTCTGATTTTTGTAACTCACGGACGATAAATCGTACTGTACAGTTTTTGGCATGGTTTTGTAGAGAATTGAACGCTCTACAAAAAAGGTCCTTATACACTTTGCGCTAAGTCAACTTGGTCAAAAGTTATTCAAGGTCAAAGACAAAATTCACGGTCAATACAGGTTTTTCTCCAATAAACTCTCAGATTTTCGAGTTCAAAGGGCTTAAAACGAACCAAAAGTATATTTTGGAGCTCCAAAAATGCACAAACAGAACATCGATAGTATGACCTTGAAGAGCTTCAACATGATATGGAAGAAATATTAATACACTGATTTTGGCGTTGTCATTTGGGAATTCACCACTAGATGGCTTTGAGAATAAGAGGTTAGTTAATTTTGTTGATATTTCCATACATCGAGAGCATTGTTTTGACAAATTGTGGGTATTACTTGGTTGTTAGTAAATGTTTTATATTCTTTAATTCTAATAAGGTGTATTTTATGTAAATTTCATTTTTAGGTTAATCATGGATAAGCTAAATAATATTATTGGTGATCCAATTCAGGATTTTCTTGGCTGTAAACTTCCTTCCATTAAAGAGGTTATGTTGGTATTTTTTTATCAAAAAACAGTTCTGAAATTCGATTATAAACAAAGCCTTCGAATAACAATTGATAAACTCGAAAAAAAGTGGTCTCAGGCTGGTATCCCAACGTGTGGAAAAAAATACGCGTTGAGAAAATTTGAAAAACTATTCGATGAAGAGAAAAAAATACGGAAAAGTTCTCAACGGAAACTATCCATTACACAAAAGAAAAAAGCAGCAGCTTTTCACCAGAAATTGACAAATTTATTTGACATTGCTAAAATGAATGTCGAAAAATACATAACTGATGATAAAAAGTTATTCTTATCAGGTCAACGATCAAAAAATCGATATGGTTTGATTGACAACGTTGTTCAATCAAACTCAGAGGAAAATAATGAAGATGCTATGGTCATAGATTCTAATGGTAGGTCCTTGATCTATTACTATTCGATTTCTTTATTAATTACTATTTCAATTCAATGAAAATAAATATATTGATTCAATTGAAATTAATTTTTCCAGATACAAGTGAGCCCAATGCTAATACGATGCTAGCCAGTCAAAAATCTGCGATATTTCCGTCTGATCTTTCAACAACAACATTGAGCCAAATATCTAGTGAAGCATCTGACTTTCACAATCAATTCAGCCAACCAAGACAAATAGAGAAACTTGATATCAGGACACCTGAACTCTGCGCAGTACTTGATCGCGCAAAAGTGACTAATAGAAATGCCACTTTTATTTTAGCTGCTGCGTATAAGAGTGTAGGAATTGATCTGTCAACTCTTAATCTGAGTTACAGTACAATTTATCGTGAGCGAATGAAATTCAGATCAGATATCGCTAAGGATTTGAAAACAGAATTTCAAACGAACGACCGTTATGTTGTGCATTGGGACGGTAAAATTCTCAGCGATATTGCAAATACGAAGTCGGTGGACCGTACTGCAATTCTTTTATCCGTTTCTGGAGTCGATCAACTTCTCGGAGTTCCAAAAGCTGATGATGGAAGTGCCCTGAAACAAGCATCGGCTGTTCTGGACACTTTAAATCAGTGGAAAGTGGCTCCATATGTGAGAGCGATGTGTTTTGATACACCACCTGTCAACACCGGTATGATTTATTGAATAAATTATAACCCTTGTGGATTTTCTATATTTGACTTCGTTTGTGACCTTTTCTTTTTGTTGTAGGTATTCATAAGGGGACTTGTGTTTTAATAGAAAAAGCATTAAACAGAAAATTAGTGTGGCTTCCTTGTCGCCATCATATAATGGAGATTATTTTGAAGGGAGTTTTCGAAGTTTTTTGGAAAACGACATCTGGTCCTCATGTACCGATATTCGTTCGGTTCAAAAACTACTGGGACAAAATTGATCAATCCAGTTATAAATGTGGAATTGAAGATGAAACTGTAGCGAATTTTTTGATAAAAGAAAAAGCTGGAATAGTTGATTTTATCAACAATTGCTTACAGGTAAAAATTGTTTATTGCTTTTATTGTGACTATGTGATCCCCAACTTATATTAATCATACGTTTTTTTTTAGATGTCACAGCCCCGAGATGATTATCGAGAGCTTCTGCTTTTATGTTTGGTTTTTCTTGATGGTTCTCAAGGAACATTTTCTTTTAAACGACCTGGTGCCATGCACCACGCGAGGTGGATGTCGAAAGCTATCTACAGCCTAAAAATATTTTTATTTCGACATCAGTTTCACCTTTCGAGTCAAGAGGAGAAAAATTTACGCCGAGTGTGTATTTTTGTGATGTCATTTTATATCAAAGTATGGTATACTTCAACGTCTGCCATCCAGGCGCCAAAAAATGATTTGGATTTTTTAAAAAAATTGATTTCATATAAAAATATTGACCCGCCGGTGTTACAACGCGCTAGTCAAAAAATGATTGAGCACTTGTGGTATTTAAATGAAGAATTGGCCACGATCTCATTATTCGACAACACGGTATCGGTTGATGTTAAGAGGAAAATTGTTGAAGCGATTCAGAATCGGGAAGGTTTCACAACAATGCGTCGTCGGTACGAAATTGCTGAAAAAAATTTGGAATCGTTATTAAAAAAAGATTTGAGTGACTTCGTCACCAAAAATTCGTTAGAGCTCTTCAAAAAATTTGATTTGCCATACGATTTTTTGGAAGATGACGTTTCAACATGGTGCAATAATGACACGTATAAAGAATGTTTGGAATTTTTCACTACATTAAAAGTCACAAACGATGTAGCAGAAAGGGGAGTTGCTTTGATTGAGGAATTCAACAATTGCCTCACTAAAGATGAGCAACAACTGCAGTATTTATTGCAAGTAGTTCGCGAACATCGGCAGAGATACCCCAATTGCACAAAGACAACCCTTCAGCAAAAAAATTTGATGTAAATATGTGAAAATATTTTCAGTTGTGATGAGATTATAATTATACAATGAATTGAACTAAAAAATCTGAGTTTTTTTGGAGAAAAACCTGTATTGACCGTGAATTTTGTCTTTGACCTTGAATAACTTTCGACCAAGTTGACTTAGCGCAAAGTGTATAAGGACCTTTTTTGTAGAGCGTTCAATTCTCTACAAAACCATGCTAAAAACTGTACAGTACGATTTATCGTCCGTGAGTTACAAAAATCAGAAGAAAAAAAAGTGATTGTCCCTGTGTTATCCTTATGGAAAATCGACAAGAGCGATGCGCACTAATTTAATATTAATATTAAGCGCTCATATTTTAACTGGTCTACTTTGGTACCTAAACGAAACTTTTGAGCCTGGTTCTGATGGAAAAAAAAAAAAAAAAATTTTTTTGAATCACCCTAATATATATACTTTCTAAAATGAATTAAATTAATAAACTCAGAGAAAATGACGGGACTCATTCTCATCGCGTTCCTCTTCGTGAGCGCCGCAACGAACGGTTCTACAATGAAGAACCCGTACAGCATCAGCACGGTCGAGGACAGTGCAGGCCTTTACTACGATCGCTTGGGGCCTGTACAATTGCAACGAGCCGACTAGCGTCTGTCAATCCATCTCAACCACGTCAACTTCGTTCGCTCCGCCCCCGCCGACTTGGAAGGTCTTATCGCGGTAAAAAAGGAATGCCGTAAGTACATATCGCAATCTGGGTGCGAACAGCTGATCCAGAAGCATCGTATACTGACGCAACTAGAGAAGTCGCGTGAGCTGATGACCGAGCTCTGGGGTCTCACAGGCCAGCATAATATGCAAGTTGTCAAGGCTCCCCCATCCATCAAGAGTAAGCGCGCGGCTCCCCTCGGATTCATAGGAAGTATCAGTAAATCATTATTCGGTACCGCCACCGAGGAGGATGCTGCCTATTTAACGGGTCAAATCGATCGACTGTTCAAGGATCAACAGCAAATGACTCATCTGCAAGGGAAACAAATGCATATCGTAACCTCCAAATTACAGGAGTTACACGACGAGCATGTCGTAGAAACACAACGCGTAAAAGATGTTTACACGTTCGTAAATATGATGCATTCAGAGCTAAAACGAGTCGCGGATACCGCGATGTCAAATCATTGCAATTTCACCCTGATCAATTACGGTAATCGCGTTATTAATAAAATCGAGAACTATATTCGCGCGTGTGAAAAATACCTTGCCGTGATCGGCGCCGCGATGGAAGGACGATTCGATCCTAACGTAATATCTCGCGCGCGGCTCCTAGAAGTGGCGCACGAAATCCGATTACAGACGGGTGGATTCGAGCTCCCGTATCCTTCACGATATCTCCGTCCTGAAAATTTGGTGCATCTGGTTCGCACGGATATAATGGCAGTGGAAGAGAGGATCATTATTCTGGTCCACCTACCGCTAATAGATCATATGGTATACAATTTATATCACATGATACCCTGGCCAGTACCACAGCGCTTCCAGAATGGCACTGGGTCCGCCAGCATCGCCCCTGCCGCACCGTACATCGCGTTGTCTTTCGACCGCCGTACGTTTCTACTCGCAGATAGGGATTTAATCACGCGATGTAAGACCAGCGGTGAACGAAAAATCTGTTCGGGAGGCATCCCGTTGCGTGACGTCACCGATGAGGTATGTGAACTTCAGATGCTGTTGAATCCTTCGCGCAAGGCCTTGAGGCTTTGCGATATACGATTGCACTCCAACCCGCCTGAGTTTTGGTCAGACCCACTCACACACGGCGGCTGGCTGTTCTCGCTTACCCACACAACTAGGGTAAAATTCAATTGCTTGAATGGGCCTGCGAGCGAAACCTCTATACAAGGAGTAGGTATACTTCAGCTCGACGCTAACTGTATGGCAATGACTCACACTATGACTCTTTCAAGTCTACGCACATACACCGGTAAGACCGAATACTACTACGAGCCGGGCGTGACATTGAATATCTCATCTATATCTCCCACACTGAACGGGAAAGAATTCATCTCTGAGCTCGGCCACTTGTTTACGTCTGCCGATAAGAAATCCCCGAGGCGTAATCCGAGCTCGAACCCGAGAGGGAAGATAGGAGAGTCACTATGCGAAGTGGAGCGTCGACTGGAAGAAATTGGAACACACAAGAGAGAGAAGCAAAAGCAGTACTCTCTCACTCTGTACAGCTTCTTCAGCCAGGCCGGCATCATCGGGCTTATACTCGCTTACGCTTCAAGAGGCTGGTGGTCTCTCTTGCTCTCATACTTCTGGGGATGCCTACGCTGTAGAAAAACGAGGCTTCGAAAACACGAAGTAGCGCGAAGCCAAGACATTGCTCTTAGCATCTCTGCACGTGTCGATGGCCGAAACGAAGGGGAGGGTACGTCTAAACATCCGCTGGCCGCCTCGAGTCCCGACGGCGTCATCCAACGCCACCGAAGTGAAAGCTCTCTTCTCTCTCCCCCGCGCCACGTCCCTCGCCAAGAATTGTGCGTCTAGCGGACAAAGGAGCTCCCCTTTCCCCGATGTGCACGGGTCAAGTGAGGCGAGAGTTCAGCCTATTAACCATCGAACTGTCGTACCGTACGCATCGTACCGTTTTTCTATTTTTCAATCGCTCTCGTTCCGTGTTCAATTCGCGCCGCGCTCGTGTGTGTGTTATTCAAATTGAAAGTGGAACTATATTCGTGAATTCCGTTTCAATTTCGTTTCGACCGAAAAATCTCGATCGTTCGTGTTAAAATCGAGAACTATAGTCGCGAATTTCGTTTTGATTAAAGAACTCCGAGTTTTCTCCGTTGTGCTATTATGGAAAGAATCATGTCGCGGTACATTCGTCGCCAGGAGTGCCCGGTGTGTAACGATCCTGTGGGAAAGTGCAACGACCTGGTGGCATGTCTTGGGCGATACATCGCGCAACGTCACCGGAGTGACCTCCCGCCGTGGTGCCCCCTGTGCGACTTGCCCGACGATCCTGCCCGTAACCACCTGAGCCCCTGTCTGCGCCGAGTGCGGATGAGCATTCTCGTCCTGGCGCATGGCAGGCCTGACGTGATAAAACACTCAGGAGCAAACCAGGAGACGTCACTCGTGCAAATCGCGAAGGATCTCGACCTGACTCGCCAGCCTGTCGCCGGACTGGCACAGACAGCTTTAAGCTCGTCACGAAGTCAGGGGGGGGGGGTTGAAGGACCGTCAACATCGAGCGCGGAAATGCGCGCGGTATCAACTCAACCGCGACCCGGCCCCACGGCCGGGCCATCGGAACCCTCTCTCGACACGCCGAGAGGGGAACAACGAAGACATCCGGAAATCACAGTACGAATTGAGAGGGCGGATGTGACACCAATAGGACCCGCCTGCCCTGTGTGCAACCGAACTCGCGGGTGCCCAGGAGTGCCGCAGTGCGTGGAAAAGAACTTTGCAAAAATGGCTCGCCGAAAGGGGCGAGTTACCTGTCCCCTCTGCGGTATCTCGGGACCAGGCCCGGAATTCGCGCGGCATATCGGGGGCTGCCTCGTTCGCTGGGAGTCCAGGGGTGGAGCCACGCAGTCGGCGCCCCGTAGACAACAAGCAAAGTGCCCCCCGGCCAGACCAGCTGCACCCGCGCGTCAACCGTCACGCGGGGCCGAGATAGCGTTGCCGGCTAATCAACGCGATCCAGCTACGACAACGCAACGAACGGTCTTCACACACGGAACCGGCGACACCGATCGTTTCGACGACCTCGGAAAGATGTTGCTCTCGGCCATTGGGACGTCCGGAAGAGAGAGCATCCCGGGGCTCGGAAAGCTTGCCGCGGCAATGCTCAAGAGGATGAATGAGTGAGTGAGCCCCGACGAAATTTTTCCTTTTTGAGCGTTGTCACCTTTTAGTAATAATTTTGTTTTATTTAGTATAATTAATTTTGGGTAATATTAGTTCGACGAGGACGCCGAATTATTCCCCAGGGGGGGTGAGTGGCGATCCTCGCCAACATAAAAAAAAACATATATATATATATATATATAAAATAAAATTGATAATATATTCTAACTTCTTTTAACGACGAGGACGCCGAAACTCCCCAAGGGGGGTGGGTGTCACGTCCCGTGTCCTTCCACATGTTTCAAGCCACCCGGCCTCGGCCGTGGTGAGGGGGGAACGGAGCGGGGCGTGACGCGAAGACTTATATTAGTAATTAAAAATATATTAGTATGCGTGCCCTTGACACGTGCCTTCTGTGCGGTGTCTTCGATCGGGCGTCGTCGCCGTGAGCGGATGCTCGGGATGGAATCCGCTGACCACGCATCGCGTGATCCGCGCGTTCGTCCGCGGAGTTGAAGGCCAGGGGAATGACCGCTTGGTTGGCAGAAAAAATACCCCACCGGGACGGTGGAGTTTGAGCTCTCATTATTCCGGTGGAGGTTTTCTGCCTCAGTTCCAATTTTGCCACGGTTCATTCCTGCGGTTGGAAAACTCCGTAACCGAGCTCCATTCGCGGCGGTCTAGTAATTCCTCCGAGTCCCGCTCGGCCAGGTTGACCCGCATAGAAGGATAAGACTTGGTTCCGTGAAACTAAGTGTGCGAGTGGCACAGGTACTACCCCCTGTGCTCAGGACGTTGTACTGTGTCCTTACACGAGAGCCAAGCCTTGTTGTCAAGGGCACGATTTTGTTCTATTTTCATACCGTTTATTCGAATCATTATTATTATATATTCCTTGGAGTGGCCCGCGAACCCCGATTGTAATTCGCGGGCATTTGTGTGGAGCGATCGCGGGGGAAACTGTCCCCGCGCAAATACGTGTAACCGCAAATTAGTAAGTTTAAAATAAATCATCCTCCATCATATTGTTTCATCACATATGTATATATTGTTCTTGTTTATTATTTTGATCACCCTTTGTCAGCGAATATCGGGGCCCGTACGGGACCGACAGATATTCCTCAAACCTTATACGCTATCCTATACCCTTTAATATCTTTTCGATCGTACCTTCAGTACGATCTGGTGGCAGCACTTTACCTTTTCTATAGAATTACGCTTAAACCAAGTTAGTCCCTTCTGGACGTAACACATATTTGGGGTATTTGTTTGAGGACACTTTGCAAAAAACTAATCTTACAACTGACGAAAAACAGGGAATCAGATTTCCGAACTGCAACAGCGCTTACCCGAAAATTTCAATATACTGCAAAAAAAACAGTACTCTCTGTTAAGGAAACATTGAAACGAACAAAATGGATGGAACTCATTAAACTTGCAGAAGCCTTCTGTCTAAAACCGGCTGAAATTGACAGAATTGTGATCCAATATAAAAATATTGGTGCTCACAATTGGGAAAATAAAGAAAACACTGTCGGATTTTTGTGTGAAATTTAAAAATATGAAGATGCTGCTGGTCTCAATCCGTACTTGGAACTCGGCAATTTAGCGAAGATCATCTTGTCTTTACCGTATTCGAACGCAGATGTGGAGCGCCTTTTCAGTTTCATGAATTTGATTAAAACAAAACATCGGAACAAAATGGGAATGAAAACAATGGATCGATACTGCACATCCGGTGTGGACTGAAGCGATTGAAAAAGTCATGCTGCACTCACACTTTACCGCTCAAAGTTATTAAGCAAAGTGGAAGCGATGACAAGTACACATTCAAATTTAAAAAAAATCAAGATCCTCAGCCGTCAACATCTTCTGGGTCTAGGGCCTCTGAATGCATTAACTTAACCGACCAGCCCAACAACGACCATTCAACAGATGAAGACAGTGATTTTTCGCTGTAATTTTTTTTATTTCGAGGTCTGTATTCTTGGAAATTTACTTCGAACTTTATTATAACAAATAAAAATATCCTTTAGGAATGAAAAAATTTGTTTTGAATCGCTTTGTGTAGTTTTGCCAAATTTTTGCAGAAAAAAAAATGAACAAACCGGGAATCGAACCAGAGATCTTCAGCCGACTTTAGCGTTAAAGCGAAACACTTCGCCAGTTCTCCACACCACGGCGTTACCGTACATTAGGGCGCAGAGCGACACTAGCGCCGCGCCAGCATTCTCTTTAGCTTCTGTTTAGCTGTTTAATTTAATCCCTCCTCATCCACAGTTAAACGTAGCAGTTTTAGTACACCCGCATGGACGGGCGGATACTTTCGGATAAATTATTGTGAATTATCCAGTTCGATTGATTTTTGGCCCTATCTAGCCCTTTTCATCGTGCTGAGCAGCCCCGTCTTGAAAAATCAAGGTGGTAACAATCGAGTGAACAATCGAATGAATCGAGTAGCTGAAATACAGACTCGCATCGAGCCTGGCAATTGAAGACATGTGAGGACCCATGATAATCCAGCGGACCAACTATCCCGGGAACAACTCCCAAAGGATTTCCATACTAATACATTATGGAGACACGGGCCTTCGTGGTTAATTGAACACGAGGAAAATTGGCCGCAATTAAAAATCGAGCGACCTAAAGACGAAACCGAGATGCAAAAGGTCTCATGTTTTATCAATATTGATTCATCAACTGATTTAATTATTTTAGAACGATATTCATCGATTTGGAAACTTTGTCGCATTATCGCATATTCTCTCTGAGTTCGCAGGGACAAAAAATATAAAAACATACCAAGCGTCATCGAAATGAGACAAGCAAATATAAATATCTTGAATTTGTTGCAAGCATCAGCCTTTTCGAGTGAAATTCGTGATCTCAAAAATGCAAAAAAATTCCACTGCAAAAGTAAATTATTATCCCTGAGCCCATTTTTGGACTCCAACGGTATTTTACGTGTAGGTGGAAGACTTCAGCAAGCTAACAGCATACGAGCATAAACACCCAATATTATTACCCAAGATGAATTACGTAACACGATTACTTATTGAAGATAAACATAACAACAATGGACATGCAGGTATACAAACCACTCTGTCTAGTCTTCGCCGCCAGTACTGGGTCATCGACGGACGAAATCGGGTCAGAAAAATTATACGACGATTCGTCAAATGCGTGCGGTACAATCCACCAACATCTGAATATCTGATGGCTCAGTTACTAAGGGAAAGAGTCATACCAGCTAGACCTTTCAATACCGTCGGCATCGACTATTGTGGACCTTTTTATATGAAAGAACGACGTTTTCGAAATCGAACCAAAATCAAGGTTTACGTTGCAGTATTCGTATGTCTTGTAATAAAGGCTGTGCACCTCTAGATAGTTTGCGATTTAAGTACAGAAGCATTTATTGCAGCTCTAAAGAGATTCATCTCGAGACGAGGGCGACCTAGCACGATAATAAGTGACAATGGAACTAATTTCGTTGGCGCAAAACACGAAATGAAAAGAATTCAAGATCAATTAAATTCGGAGGATCATCTTCGACAAGTTCTGAATTTCCTAACAAAAAAGGAAATAACATGGAAATTTAATCCTCCCACTTCACCGCATTTTGAAGGGATCTGGGAGGCAGCAGTCAAATATTTTAAACATCATCTGCGACGTGTAATCGGCAATGAATTACTCTGCATTGAAGATTTGAACACTCTGGTTATTGAAATTGAAGGTATCCTCAACTCACGTCCAATATCTCCTATGTCTTCAGATCCTAATGATCCTATCACTTTGACTCCTGGTCACTTCCTCATTGGCGAATCTTTGACGAGTGTACCCGAGCATGATTTCACAAAACACCCGTAAATCGTCTATCCTCCTGGGAACATATTAAAAAACTGAAACAAGATTTTTGGGCCAGGTGGCATAAGGAGTACATTAATGAACTGAATATTCGACCCAAATGGACCACAGGGGTTCACGACATCACCATCCGATCCATTGTCCTCATCAGGGACAATCAACCCCCACTGCAATGGCTCTTGGGACGAGTCGTAGACACCCATCCAGGACCAGACGACATCATCTGAACCGTTCGGATTAAAACAGTGACCGGCCATCTTGTCAGGAATATTAAGAAGTTGGTTCCGCTGTTAAGTCAAGTCCCAGAAGAGAGCAACATTTCACGTGACAGTGTGCAAGGCGAATAGAGAACACTCAATTATATAAGATCTTAACTCATAAGATAACATGTTGATCCGTAACCCTCTCAACGGGGGGAGTATGACTATATCGTATCGCGACAGACGAGACATTTTTTTCTAAGGTGAGATAGAACAAATTGTAGGGTGACAAATATATATAATGCCCCTTTCTTCGAAAACTCGCGCCATTTCAATCGAGATATCGACCAAATTTCTATAAATCGAAATTTGGAATACGATTTTTCCCCCACCAAACGGTGAAATGAGTGTACATCGCGTCGTCGAATAGCTCTTTTGTCTTTGGGACATCGCACGAGGTGGTTCGAGAATCCTGAGGATCTGAAAATCCATCAATCCGTTTACCATAAATCGACCTGGCCAGGCGTTCGATCAGGATCCAGCATCCATCCAAAAAGGAAAATATTATTCAAGAAATTCCACGTCGTCTCCGCAACCTCTGTCCCAGAGCGAGGGCCATCGTGGGACTCAGAAGAAAAACAAATAATTGAGATAAGTCGTCACCTATTCATTATCAGTCCTTGTTCTTTTTTGTATAAATTCAAAAGTCACCCAAGAATGTATGTATGAGTATGAGTTTGTGTATGTGTGTGAATCTGTGCGTGGGAATAACGAGATTAGAGCGAAATTATTGACGTGAAATCGAGATTGTAACAAGAAACGTTATACTTCATGTTCTTTTTTTTTATACGAATAATTTAAATGTTTCAACGTAAATTTCATCACTGAATAAAAATGTTACAAAATCTACAAAGGTTGTAAATCTTTGTATAGATATCAATTATCTTTATCGCGATGTAGAGAGCTTTCTGATCGATTTTTTACGCTTGATCAGAATACATTGTTCAAAATAAATAATTATTTTGCCGATAATTATTAAACACGAAAAAATAAAGATTTAATTTAATTTTTCTTTTAATAACTAAAGGGAAGATACAAAAAATGTTCACTTGTAATTATTTTAAGTGAATGAAATTGTGGAATTTATGATGTTTTCGTGGTGAAGTTCGATTTTAGACTGTTTTCAGTGACCAGCAACAAACCTCTACTGGTCAGCAATTACTCAAGAAAAAATCCTACCCGAAGAGTGGGAGGGTTGAAAGAAAATACGGGCCCACATGCTTGGCCAAAGGACGGATATTCCCACAAAAAATACATGGAATGTAATATACGAATATAGAATAATGTTTATGTACGCAAAAAAATGGTCGCTTGCCTGAAGGGTCAAGCGACAACTTCTTTACGTCATAAGTTAATCTTTATTTTCCCCAAAACCCATAGACGCCTGAATTGCAAGTGTCATAAAAAGGATTAGGCGTTGAAACGCTAGTATTCTCACGCGCCTACTAGTAATTTGGGGAAAATAACTGATCGAACATTTTTTATTGTTACCATCTGGACACCAGACATTGGAAATTCCAAGTCCAGGCTTGTCCAGTGGATTATGACCCCTTCATCGTCGATCAAGAGAGAGATTGGGAACTCGTACCTGACGACGCCTTCGGGGTACGATTGATTTGAATGATAAAAGTTTTTGATTAAACTAAAAAGTTGTATTTGAACTTAATGGTTTTGTACCATAACATGCAACAGTCAGACAAGAAGTTATCGCGCGCGAAGCGCGCACTTAAATTGCCTAGTAATTGTTTAATGCCTGGTATAAATGTATCAATATACTTCGTCAAACTGTCTTGCTTCAAGAAATTGAACGACCTTTCTGTTTTTAAAATAAAATAAGTACGTCTGCGAAGTAGTTTGAATTTTTGGTTCGAGGCTAGCTCAATACGCTTATTCGAATGTAGATTTTACAACTTTTGGGATCAAGAAGATACCGTATTTCTCTATATATTAGAAAGGGAAACATCGAAAAAAAATCGTCACCAATTTTCAGATTTTTTAATGAAATAGTTTGTCCGTGAGAGCCGTTTGAAAATTCTGTGACGTCATAAAACCGGCATATTCGCGTATATAAGAGTGCGGCAGGGCTCGCGCTGGCTTTTCTTTTACGTGGTAATTTTCTTTCTTATAATACTTGGCGTCGAGCCGCTACCGGGTCTCTTGATACGATATGCGATATTCAACATAAATCCTATCATGTCCTATTCCGAACAAAACAAAACGTGCACATTGGGAAGATCGCACATGTCGAGTCGCCATCGTGCGAGGCTAACCTCGCACGATGGCGGCCGATTTTTGGCAAATCTCAAGTCAAATAAAAATTATGTTTCATCATGTACCCGTATTGTGTTTCTCACCTTTTTTTCCGGCTTCTTCGCCTGGTTGATCCATTTTCGTTCAACAATGCCGCCTTACAAGTAGTTTCACAAAATCACAGATTGTTTACTTTTCGTTCTGTACGGGCTGTGCGCCAAACGACCGCCATATACCGCTGTACTAGCGAGACTGAGGCGAACGCTCTCTCCCACCACTTTTTGCACACGGCTCTGCGACCGCCCGGCGCGACACCGTAAACGAACAGTGTACTAAATAATGGGTCCTTATTAGGGTGCTTCGAAAAAAGTCGACTTTTTTTCGTGGGCCGAAGAGGGGTGTTAGTATATGTAAAAAGAGTAACTTTGCCAAAATTTGGGATTTGTAAAAAAATATTTAGCGGTCCCTCAAACGTCTTTTGTATATTTTTTCGTAATTCGAACATGGACGGATATTTTTCTCACAATAAGGGTATTTTTTCCGATGTTCGTTAACTACTTGCAAAAGATAATGTTGTTGGTCTGGATTTTTTGTTACGTAGCCGTTGAATTCGTTGATGAGAGGAACTTCTCGCTAGGCTATGTCATTTACAATTTGCAAACTCGTCAATGTCTTTAGACATGTTTTGAAATCGTCGTTTGTTGTCCATAATGTAGGATTCAAATCCAAGAAACTGTGTGGAAGATTGAGGCGTTCGAAGAAATAGATGGAATCTGTTGAAATAAAATCACTCAAATTCTTCGATTGCAATTCGTTGAAATCATTGGCTTTAATTGCCAATCGTTTCACGCGAGGGCCCGTACTATTGACTTTTTTGATCGCATTGGCCATTTTTGATTTGCATTCAAAAGGAACTGCGTTATCAAAAAAGCCAATGGAGCAAGTTCTTCCGATAAGTACCATAGATGGCCAGAGAATTTTTGGGCAGCTGCTTTAAACATTTTTTTTCAATCATCGGACTTTTCAATTCATTCGATATATTCTCTATCAGAGCCTGCACAAACTTCAGATCATCGAATGGAGCATCTACAGCAATTGGTGCAGTGAACCACGCTTTTACGTAAAATAAAACCAAGAATATACAGATTTCTCGAAGTCCATTAATTTCTTGGGCTTTCAGGTGAAATTGAGCTTTAAAAATGAAAATTTTCAAGCACTATATGGCTTTCGACATCAATCTGGCATGGTGGTCTGCTCATGGGCTTTTACACTTAATGCCATTTGGTGGGGTGCCGTCCAGAAAAATATAACATAATTCCAAGCATTTCTTATAGTCATCTCTGGCATGAAATTCCTGATGAAATGAAACAGAGGAATACTCAAAAATTGTGAATACCTCAATTAAATTAAAATCATCAATTTCATCAAAAGTTAAGAGTACCTGTAATTGATGCATTATAAAATTTTTTAACGTCGTCTGTTTTAATCTTGGTTCTTTCCGCTACCAATTCGTCTTGCAACCCCGTTTCGAATCTGGTTGTATCGATGTTCTTCCAATTTTCTTTGAATCGTTTAAAAACTGGGACATTTGGACCACTTGTTACTGGCCAGACAACCTCAAAGACGCTTCTTAAAACCAGCTCATATATGTGATGACGACATGCTAAGTGAAGTAATTCTCGGTTCAATTTTTTTTCCAGCAGCACACAAGTTCCATTCGTATGACCTTTTTAGAAAATCGTCCAAAATAGTATATTACATACCTAGGCCAGAAAAATAAGAAAAGTCTCAGATCACATGTAATTGTTGGCCGAGGCGAAGCCGAGGCTGACAAACATGTGGTCTGAGGCTTTACTTTTTTTTGGCCGAGGTGTGTATACTATTTTTCTGCCCGACGTTGCTGGAATGTGGCAACTTCGTTTAGCGCAGCGGCCCGAAAGTTGCCACTTTCCGGCCGGAGGGCAGAAAAATTATTATCTATCGCTAGAATGTCATTTCCCGGAAAGACGCTTGTTTTTGGTTATGTGGTATGAATGGTTATTGTGCTATGTGCCATATGTTATGAAAAGATTAATCGTATATTGTAACGGTACGATTTACGAGAGCACGCCGTTACGCGTGGAATCGAGCTACTTATAGAGTAAAGGAGCGGGCATGAAAGAAAAACAAAAGCAAGACAGAAATTTAGTAAAAAAAACAACAAAATTTTTATTCAATGTTTGTGTAAGTGTGTGTTTGGTTTCATTAATGTTTTAACACATGTTTTGTTTCCGATATTTTTCTTAAATTCCGCAAAGTAACAAGCCGATTCAATTATTATGTTTCGCAATTTAAACTATGAATTTCGTCAATGACTTCATCTCGCCAAAAAAATTGATAATTGATTTCTGAATGTTCTAATTCTGCACGCAAATGATTCCTCAAATTAATTAATTTTGCCAGTAAATAATTGATTTGAATTAGTTCGCTTAACAAATAAATTTTTGATTCGCAATCACATAATTCATCCAAATAATGGTTTCGCACAATAATCGCACTAGTAATTTTAAAAATGAAGTCACAATTGAGATAATTAAATAAATTTCGCAAAGAATAAATTTCGCAATTTACTAATTTCGCTATCGATTTCGCAAATAAAATTCTTAAATCTCGTAATCAAATAAGTTTCACAAATTAATAATTTTGCAATAATTTACGCAAATAAGTGAGCAATTTAATAATTTCGCAATAAATTACGCAAACAAAAGTTTTAAGTTCTTTTCATTAATCGCAAATCATCCCGCAATTTAAGTTAACTAATATCCCTGAGCTAAGTTTTAGCAGTTGAGCAAATAATCAATCAGTCGTGGATTTATACACAATTTCTATTTTACGAGAAAGAAAAGTAAGTTTTATTTGACTGCTCAGAGAACACAGAATGGTGGGAGTATCCAGAATCTTAGAACAGAACGTCCCCGAACTGCCCCAGCCCTCCAGATACGGCAAGGTAGGAAGAATAAGGTTTTGGGAAATCTATCAGGGTTCTTGAGACCAAACGGAATCGCAAGGTCCCGGCCCCCCCGAACTAGATCGGATACTCACAGGAAGAATCTGGTTTCCACATGGAATCACATGAACCCCGCCCTCTTCACTGCGGTGGATATTATTTTTCTCGTTTCTCTGAGAGTATCGTCTTTTATTCGTGACGACTGATTGATTGAGATTACGTAATGCGGATCTGAGGTGCTCAATCTCAAGACCGGCTAATGATTTGCGTAAGCGGATCTAGCGTGATGAGGGCTAGATCGGCGATTTTGCGTATGCGGGTCTAGCGCGATGAGGACTAGACTGGCCTCGAGGCCTCTGCGATCGCCCTTCTTATACTTGCGAGAACAATAGAAAATAATAATAATAACTTTGGCGGAATTCGTTAACGATTCTCATTCGCTCTTTAGGATAATCTCAAACCCGATTATTTTCTCTAAAATTCTTGATTGGTTTTTGTTTATTCTTATTGATGCACTATTGGTCAATTTTCTGAGTGCTAATACCCGTTGCGAATGAGAATCGATGTTTTTTTTTGATTCGCTACTCGAGAAAATTAGTAATTGGCCGATTTTTGCGATTGGTTACTTCGAGCTTGATCGATATGGCGCGCGAGTCTGTTTGAATTTGAATTTCCGACTTTAAACTTATTTGATAAAATTTTCTTGAATTATTTTCGTCGTTTACTCTGAGATTTGTACGATTCTATGTGCGCAATGTTTCTTTGAGTGATGCATTCGATAATTCATGCAAAAAGCAAAGTTTTTTAAATAAATTTTAGTGAAAACAGTTTCCTGAGTGATCAATGCTGTGTCGGTCGATATACGGGCCCGGACGCTGGCGCCTCGGTTGATCGATAATCGTACTCGCGTTTTACTGCGTCGGTACAAATGTCTAGCTATTGACGTGCGGTGTAGTTCATCTCAATACCTGTGTTAATACTTGCTGTGTCGAAACATACAGCTTTGACACGATTGGATACGCCCCATTGCTCAAACGTTTCGACAATAACCGATGCTTGATTTTCACCACTCGTTTTCTCAAACATTGGCAGCCAAGGAGTTGGAGAGTGTTTAAACCAGATAACACGATAGGTAGTCTTTCAACATTCCCAGAATTGGAATTGTCAATTATTGGAAGCATCTTCCCATCCAGTGAAGGACTACGAATTGGGCAATTTGAAAATTTGCCTTGACTTCGGATGCAACATTTTTTCTAAATTCCATTCGTTTTCTACGAATAGTGCTGTGGCTAAAATTAACTTCTTCAATATCTAATCCAAGACTTTCGGCAGCCGCTGCAAGGATATATGCGGCATTCCTATCAGTTGTTTTAGTCCTATCAAGAGCAGCAGCTACAGCAGGCGTGATGATTTCGGTTTTTCTACGCTTTCCAGCTCGAACAGAGATTTCGTCTTCGAAATTCGAAATTGCTCTTTTCAAATCATTGCCCCGAAAAAATTGACCATCCATTTCATCATCGTCGCTCATTTTTTCGGTTGCTATGGACATTTCCGACAGTGGTTGACTCAATCCCTAAATAAAAAGTTCATGGGCAATCGAATATCGAATTGCGAGTTAGATTCTCCTCATTTTATTCGTGCTGTGATTGGTCGCTCAATGACAGCCAACTTCATGTTTGATTGTCACCTTAGCAACTAATAATATTAATATGTCCATCCATAGCAACCAATAAACAAACGTATCCATGACAACTAACAAAATTATCATGTCCCTAGCAACGAAGTGTCAAATGACAGTCAACTTCATGTTTGACTGTTACCTTAGCAACTAACAATATTAATATGTCCATAGCAATGAAAAAAATGTCCCTAGCAACGAAGTGTCAAATAACAGTCAACTTCATGTTTGACTGTTACCTTAGCAACTAACAATATTAATATGTCCATAGCAACGAAAAAAAAAATTTGTTAACTGGTTAGTAACAAATAAACAAATGTATCCATGACAACTAACAAAATTATCATTTCACTAATTACGAAGTGTCAAATGTGACGGTTCTTATAATTTAGTATTGAATAAAAAAAACCAATATTGAATGAATCGATAAAAAAAACCAATATTGAATGAATCGATAAAAAAAACCAATATTGAATGAATCGATTTCAATTAATAGAAAGTAATCAATATTAAATAATTAAAAAATCGAATAGTCATTTTATTTTTGTTGTGCGTATCGAAATATGTGTTTATTACATCTTCCCGTTATATTCGCGCTGTGATTATTCGGTTAATCAAAGGCAAGTTCATCTTGTATAGAATGTCTCGTGTTTGACGAACAAGTTCATGTTGGTGAGTTTGACATTTATCGCGGAAAGTTATTAAGTGACAGTTGTATCACAACTACGCGTGTCATAACCGATTTTGTATCGAGGATTAACTTCAACAATATCAAGGATTGTGGTTGTGAAACTTTTGCTCCAAAAACTGTAAGTAGAAAAAAATCATAGTGGTTAATGGCAATTGTTAGAATTTCGGAATGCACGCTGGTATGTGAAAGATTTTATTCATCACTCTTGAAAACTAACATGAACTTTTGATGATATCTTCCTTGATCAATTGTAATTCAATTAAAATTCAAAAATATCAATTTCTTAAGACATTAAATAATTATTCGTGTAATCGAATTGACTTTTATTTTGTGATGTTGAAAGAATCACTTAATGGTTTTGGGTCATGTCGCGCAAAATCGTACGAGTGTGCAATCGAAACGTTAATTATAATAACGCTTAGTCTAAATTCAAAATAAAGTTCTATTATAAAAACATTTTTAATCTGTAAATAACATTGCGGGTTCTGTTCCCAACATCACGAGTTACTTCAAGTGTACGTTTTTGCCAGAGTAGTAGCTAACGACTCGAATTGTAAAATCATATCGATCTCACGTTGGAGAAAGATACGTACTTCGTACTGAAAAGGTAATTTCAAGAAAATTTTAATGTTGATACGAAATGTCTCAAGATTCATTTAAAAATCATTAATGAATTATGACGACATTGTTTTTATTTGAAATTGAAAACATTAAAATTTAAATATACCGAAATAAAAATAACAAAGAAAAACAAAGAATTTGTAGCTATTTATATTATTTTCAATGCGCTTCAATGAAATTCAATTCGTTTATTGAATTCTTGTGTCTATTGCAGTTTCATTATCGATCTTGAAATATTTCTGGTATTTTTTCCAAATTGATTTATGAATCTTTCAGTAAATATAATTATTTTTCTTTTAATACTTGGCGTCGAGCCGCTACCGCGTCTCTTGATTTCAAAAATTACAATCATGAAAATATTATACGAGATTATACATTTTTATGAATATTGATTGTTAATAGCGGTGATTTTCATTTTTTCATTCCAGATTATCGACGATACTCATTGACGATGATAGTGATGATTATAAGTTGATGATGACGATGCTTACACGATGATAATGATGTGGTGATAATAAAGATGATAATGACGATGATGATGATGATTATGATGATGATGATGATAATGATAATGATGCTTACACGATGATAATTATAATTCTGTAATGAAAATGTGGTGATAATAATAATTGATTGATTGATTGATTGAATTTCAAACATATT
>JBBLXU010002022.1:0-33265 GCA_037893425.1 Campoplex nolae | reverse complement strand
AAAAATAGGAGAAAAAAATTACTAACGAAAAAAAATATAAATAAAAATAATTACAAACAAAAAAAAACTGAAAAAAATTAAATTCAAACAAAAGAATTGAAACGAATAAAAAATTTAGCTGTACTAACTTAATAGTACTTAACTGTACTATTTGTTTATGCTCGTAATTTTTTGAATGCTCCTGTATTATTGTTTTGTTAATAATATTTTGCTATTTATATTCTTCCATTGGTAATTTCTTTGTTCTCCATTTTTTTATAATACCATTATGTTTCTAATTTTTTTCATTCGTCATCCGATGTACTCGTCACTTTTGCATTTATTTGACAACGTTTTGTTTCTTTGAACCAAACGTTTTTCATGCATTACCAAGATTTAGAAGATTCATTTTATTTTATCATTACGTTTGAAAAGGTTTTTTATAACCTTTAGTAATGAAGTGCTCATTTGAGGCAAGTTTCGAGAGAATAGATCGAACTACTCCTTCTTATAAATCATCGTGCATTTGTTTTTTGGACTCCATGGGTAACACGTATAGTAGGGTTTCACTGAGACTCCTGTCCAGGTGACATAAAACATAAATGTACTTGTCTCCAATTTTTTTACAGCATTCATCCTGTCTTTTGAGATTTATCATTTACTGAACGCATAAAGACGAAAGTTAGTAAAAGGTGAAATTTGTTTCACGTTACAGATGATTGAGTACAATTTTTCTAGTCTCTACGCAAATTTCGACTTTCATTTTTTTTTTAATTTCATCGTAAATTTAACTTCAAAAGGCGGGGACTGAGTGCTCCTTCAAATTTTAGTTCCAAGCATTTATGTATGAAAAATAATGTGAAAGTTCAAACAAAGTTAAGCTTCGGGCCCTTTTGCCCCTTCTTCCCTTGTAGAAACCCGCGGTTTTGCACTAGCAACGAAAAAGTTACATTAAATTTATGACCGTGCCGAAAAATTATGCAACAATCATCCCTATAAAATTGAGGTCATTCAAGGGCTACGAAGAAATGTTTTATTTTTCTTCAACATTTTTCTTTTCATCACCACCGAAAGAATCACTGAACTTTTTTTTACTCTAATGACAATTATTTTGATAATATTTTATCGGAAAAGACTTTCATATTCCAGGAAAAACTTTTTCGAATTAACTAAATTCAATGTTTGCATTCAATACTATAACACGGTTTTTTATTTAAAAAGTCCAACTAAAAAAATGGTTTTAAACTAAATAAAAAATGAATGTGAGGAATGAGACGCTCCTCAAAAAGTTGTGTGATTAATAGTATCGGTAATTAATTCTATCGAATACTGGGTAGGGCATCAAAATGTAATACACCTGACATCGAAGATCGTCTATCAAAAAACTTGATAGAGTCTCGGGACAAGGTCATTGACAGCTCTGCCGTCTGCTGGCCCGAAGCTCGCCGAGACTATACTATCTCTGCAGAAAGTAAATTTCGGTAAATTTTTTTTTTTTGTTTGAATTAGTATTTTTTATAAGAAGTTGCGAGCCTGACAAGTATTCTTAACAGGTATTTGAATATAATTTGAAAATATTTAAATTAAATCATTTTTAATACGTCGATGTTGATATCTTCTGAATCACCAATAAATACTTGTCTTCGTATTGATATCATAAATTTTAACACTGCACGTCACTTGAATGGTTATCTTTTCATTCATTTTCCAGAAAATTAATTCATTCAACACACCAATTATACGTGGTTTCGTTCTTGTCTTAATAACGCTAATTTTTTAATGTTTCAATTCCTGTTATTTTCTGTTGGGAACAAATTCAGAGTAATATTAATTATAAAATCAGATTTTTTGGAAGGATATTTCATGATCTATATAGACGGTTGCTCTCCGATATATAAATAAAAAATGGGTTAACGATTTTTTGAATTTTTCCACGTAAGGTTTTGGTTTTTTTTAAAAGATTTTTCTGATTTCCTCGAGAAACGAGGGACCATCAATGTACTGGTCCAGGTTTTTTTTTCCCGAGAGGGGATTTTTGCGATTTGATCATATTGAATAGAATGATCATCAGTTCCTTTTACAATGATTGATGAACAATTTCGAAAACCATGCGTTTATCAGGGCCGTAAACTTCAAAAATGTTTTGAATAAAATTTTGACCCGAGCTACGTTGTTTTTGAATCAAATTTTGAATAACGATCTTGTTGGAGCGAATCATGAAATACAATCTTTTGGAATTACATCCTGAAATACGATGTTGTTAAACTGATTTTTGGAATACGATATTGTTCAACTAAAGAATATTGTTGAACCAAATTTTGGGATACGATGTTATTCTTCTCAGCCGTCGTTTTTATGTAGATTCAACAGCTGCAGGGTTCTTAACACTTTTGAACAAGGCTGTATGTTGTGCGTGTAATATTTATAGGCCCTAAACAAAAATTCAGGAATTAAAACATCAAACATTTGAGATAAAAATGGTTTCGTGAAATCGTTAAAACTTTTCAAATTGTGAATTTAGAATTGTAAAAACATGACAAAATTTTCATGAGCATATGAATCCAATCTGGTTTCATGAAAGAAAGTTCAACAAATAATAAGTAATGATGACGTTAAAAAACCCCAAAAAACCTAAAAAAAATCCAATTCCGAACTAAATCGAAATTCTAAAACTTCGCCAATCATTTCGGCAGGACGACAACTGCATTCGTAATAGCTGTCTTCTTTGATAACTGTACGGTGAATATTTTCCCTTCAAAATATGTGCAATCTCAAATATCTGCATCTAGAGTCGCGGTAGCGTACATTTACGTTACATATAAGTACATTTACGTTATATATATGTCGAAGAAAAGAGTTCGCTACTAGAGTCTTTATAGCAAGCAGAGCAGGTCGAACGTTTTTTTTAAATTCCTGAAAATTGTTTTGACGATATTTATAATTAATTACAGTGTTTTGAAAGATGTTGCGGGTTCCCGTATTTTTAATTTTTTTTTCTTTCGATTGTTACTATTTAGAGCTCTGTAGTCTAACGCATTCTCTAGATATTAATTTCTCATTTTTCCGAGGCATTAAAAATGGGTGGCGTTTTTCGCATACTTTTTGACGTCTCGCGATTCCTGGCTAGTGACACTAGTTATAACTAGAAACATCTGCTGATATGTGGTGAAACTGTTCAATTGATTGATGTGACAAACGACTTTTTACATTACAGTGACAGATGTGTTGGAAAAGGTTACAAATATCGCGGTCACGAATTTGGTGGTAGTCGTGAGATTGAAAAGGGAGGTTGTAAAGATCGCGGCTGTGAAATTTGACAGATATTTTTCAAATTTGAATTCTGTTAAGTCATCAGGGTTAGGGTAATCATCGTTATGAGGTTGAAAAAAAATTATAGTGTTGGTTATGAGGTTCAAAAAATGTTTATAGTTTAAAAAATGACTTGCTTCCGTTAGAGATTTCGGTATCGTTTGAAATCGAAGAAATTTTTAAAATCTCGACAAAAGCCAAGTATTCAGTTGTGAGTGACAAAAATCTAGCAGAAAACTAATAAATAAATAAAAACATGGATGTTTACAGTGTTTATTTTTTGAGTATACATTGTTTATGAATACATGACAGAAATAAAAAGAATTTTCCTCATTTATATATTGTTCATCAGCCAATGGATATTTCTTTTTTTTTTATCAACAACTTTTTTTATGCAAACCCCTGGGCTCTTTTCTTGCAGTTCTTCAAAGGTGATGACGGTTATGTCTCAAAGCTCACATACATGTCAAAAGGATGAAATTGATGAAAAATATTTGGCGATGGTACCAACGGTGTAAGATTGTATTTCGTGCCCCTTCCTCGAGATCACTTGGTAGTCCCCCACTCTGTGCCGATCTTACCACCAGTTTACAGTTAAAAAACGAAACAGTGGCTCCCTCGCGCCCTCGCGGTGGCCACTCTCCGATACTCTCCTCATTCTTAATTTTGGTGCCGAAGGAACCACACACTCGTAAAGATACTCAAAAAAAAAAAAAAAAAAAAAAAGAAAAATTTTAGAGATAATGGGAAAGAAAAGCGACGAAGAAAAGGATCTTCGGAATCGTATAAGACGACTTGAGAAGAAAATGCGAAAAAAGAAAAAGCGAAAACACCATAGGAAACGTAAGTTAACCTCTATTTTGTTACAGTTTAACTCGACGCCGGTGCAACGAGGCGCACGAGACATCATAGTCGCATTCGATATTTCTCTCATGCTCAATGGTTAGGCCTAATAGTAATAAAATGAAAAAAAATAAAAAAAAAACTACGTAAGGCGTAGAATGAGAAAAAAGGAAGCCGGGTCAGGCCCGTGCTTCCAGCAGTTCAGGACTGCTAAATGCGGAAAAGGCTATATTTCTATCCAAGGGATATTGATATACATTCGGAATGAACGGGGTTTTTTCTTTTCCCCTGGCCACAGATTATGACTATTCATCGTCAAGCAGCAGCGAGAGCAGCAGAGAGGCATACGGAGAGAAAAACGAATTTGAGAGATAGGGACGATCGCGTTCACGCGCGTCCGGGCGACAAAGAGTTTCGCGGTCACGGTCTCGTCACCGCCATCGCTCGCACGACAGCTCGCGTTCGCGTTCCCGCTCTCGCTCTCGCTCGCAGGAACATGAAGGAAGTGTACGCTCAGTCGCGGATCATAACCTCAACCGGGAGCCTACGAAGGACGCAACACATAACGCGAGTGGCCAAACCACTCGATCGGTATGCGGCCAAACCAAGCGGTCGGTACAGGAGACAACTGATAATGCGAGCGGCCAAGCCACTCCGTCGATAAAAAAGACAATAGAAAACGCGAGCGGCGAGGACATTCAGATGATAGAAGGAGATATGGCGTTAGACGAAGAAACATTACTGGTTATTGGCAAACGACTACGGTCAGACAAAAAACTAGCCGAACCCGTACACAAGGATATACAAATTCGTTGGGAGGAAATATATAAGGACGGTTTGCCGACAGATATAAAAGCTGAATTACTAAGCAAGCATCCCCAACCGGCCAACGTCGCATTTTTAGAAGCGCCGAAGCTCAACGTAGAATTGAAGGCTTCAGTACACGAATCGGTGGCTAACCGAGATAGTCGGCTGGTCGAAAAACAAGAAAAAGTTGCTGCTTGTTTATCAGTACTGGATTTAATCCTATCGCAACTTTTGAAAAAAGAAGAAATTAAACCGATTGAGCTGATCGAAAAAATAAGCGATACCTGCAGAATTCTCGTTGACTTACAGAGGGACGAAACCATAACACGACGCTTACTCATTATGTCCAACATCCGGGCTTCACTGAAGGAGACGCTCAAGACGGCGGAGGTCGATGAATTTCTTTTCGGTAAACAGCTCGAGGATCAGGTGAAGGCGGCAAAACTCCTCGAGAAATCAACCAAAGAATTAAAACTGCCGGAAAAAATCGTTGCCAAACACGTGCCAAAAAACTCGAGAGGCCCGCCTCAACAGACGAACAGGAAATTTGTACAATCACGACCACCACAGAGAAAGTCGTGGGGCGGGCAGCACAAGCGACGCCACCCTTCTCCCCGCAGGCCTTACTCAACGAGCCACAGGCCACACAAGAAGCGCAACTAGAGGAGGTGAGTATTTCGGCTGGTAGGCTGAAACATTTTTCCGAAAACTGGAGATCAATCACATCCGAGGGATTTATTTTAAACACCATAACGGGGTTTGAAATACCATTCAAAGCTAAAATTCAACAAAATCAACAACCTTGCGAACCCTCGTGGTCGAATAACGAAATTGAGGCCATAACGGAACAAATAGATAAACTACTGCGAAAGGGAGCGATTCAAAAATGCGACACAGACGACGATCAATTCATATCGAGAATTTTTCTAACGCTTAAACACGATGGCTCTAGTCGTCTAATATTAAACCTTAAACCTCTTAACGAGTTCATAGACACGTCGCATTTTAAAATGGAAGATAGTAGAACGGCACAGAGGCTTATGTATCGCGAATGTTACATGGTAACGATAGACCTCAAAGACGCGTACTACCTCGTGCCGATTACGAGCAAGCATAGGAAATATTTACGCTTTTTGTTCCAAGGCCAACTTTTTGAATTCACGGTTCTACCATTTGGATTGAATTGCGCTCCATTAATCTTTACAAAAATCATAAAACCGGTTGTTACGTCTCTACGGAAAAAAGGGTTCATGTCGGTCATATATCTCGACGATATGTTACTTTTCGGTGACTCGGTCAAAAGTTGTTCGGACAACGCTAATCAAACAATATCGCTTTTAGAAAGCCTTGGGTTCATTATTAATTATGAAAAAAGCCGATTGTTTCCATCGAAAAAATGTATATTTCTTGGCCTGTGTCTGAATTCCGAAAAAATGCAAATCGAATTACCCCCGGATAAACGGTTAAACGTGTCGAAGCTAATTCATAAATACCAAAATATCAAAAGCTGTAAAATTCGAGATTTTGCCTCGTTTATTGGATCTCTTGGCTTTTGCTGCCAGGCAGCGACATATGGTTGGGTATATTTAAAAAATTTCGAGAGAGAAAAGGTCAGAGCACTAGAAAAATGTCATGGCAACTACGAAACCGCTATCGAAATCAATCCCGAGTTACATACTGATTTCAAATGGTGGAAAGACAATATATACAAAATAGTTAAGCCAATACGTAATTCAAAATTTTCGTTGGAGATATTTTCTGATTCATCCTTGACGGGGTGGGGAGCGTATTGTAAAAAAGAAAAAATTCACGGGTTTTGGTCCCAGGAGGAACGTAAACTTCACATAAATTGCTTAGAGTTACTTGCGGCTTTTTTCGCGCTGAAAAGTTTTGCTAAAAACTTAAGTGACTGCAACATTTTGTTAAGAATCGATAATACAACGGCGATATCGTACATCAATCACATGGGCGGTATGGGAAGTAAAAAATTGAGTGAAATTGCTAAAAAGATATGGATATGGTGCGAACGTCGCAGCATTTGGCTCTTCGCTTCCTATATCCAATCAAAGAATAACTACGAGGCAGATTTCGAATCTAGACGATTAGAGCCCGAGACAGAATACGCATTATCGGAACAAGCCTTTCGGAGAATTCGAAAAATACTGGGCGATCCGGATATAGATTTATTCGCTAGTCGAACTAACAAAAAATGCAGTGTTTATATTTCATGGAAAAAAGATCCGGGATCGATTGCAGCCGACGCATTTACGGTCGACTGGACACGTTATTTCTTTTACGCTTTCCCCCCTTTCTCGGTGATTATCAAAACATTAAGAAAAATCGAGCAAGAAAACTCACGGGGTATTTTAATAGTACCGGACTGGCCGTCACAAGCCTGGTACCCGTTATTTATGAGCATGACAGAGTCAAAGCCCTTAAGATTTAGACCAAATATTGATCTATTACGCTCATCTGACAGGAAACCTCATCCACTGTGGCCACAGTTGTCGTTGCTAGCAGGGATTTTATCAAAAAGGCGCTAGCGAGAAGAGGAATATCGGATAAAGCAGCAACAATCGCCCTGGCCTCGGTTACGAAGTCAACGCTAAAGCAGTACGAATGCCCAATTAAAAAATGGCGTCAATTTTGTGTTCGAAAGAAGCTGGACCCCTTATTGATAAACTTCACAGCGTTTCAAGATTTCCTCGCTGAAGAATTTTTCAACGGGGCATCGTATACAACAATCAATTGTTATAGATCGGCTCTGTCATTTGTATTTGGCCCGAGCATCGCGGAGGACTCAGGAATCAAAAGAATTTGTAAAGGTGCATATAAGCTTCGTCCACAACTGCCCAAATATAATTCTACGTGGGACCCGAAAGTTGTACTCAAATTTCTTGCCACGTGGACGCCAAATAACGAAATATCACTGGAACAACTTTCTAACAAGCTCGCAACGCTGTTAGCTTTAGTAACAGGACATAGAATACAAACGTTGTCGCTTATAAACATTAACGATATAGATATATCAAAAGATAATATAGAAATTAAGATACCTGCGCAAATTAAAACCTCAGACCCGAAGAGAAAACAGCCGGTACTAACCCTGCCGTTTTTCGAAAGAAAAGAAATTTGCGCCGCCCAAGCGTTAATCGATTATTTAAAAGCAACGCAAAAAATTCGCGGAGAAACAAAAAAGCTATTAATATCATACAAAAAACCACATAAGGCGGTGGGCTCGCAAACGTTAAGTAAATGGATTAAGAAAGTTTTGAAAGAGAGCGGGATTAATACAGACTGTTTTGGGGCATACAGCACTCGCCACGCCTCGACATCCGCAGCAAAACGTGTGGGGGTCAACATCGATACAATTAGAGCAACGGCGGGCTGGACTAAAGAATCCACAACTTTTGCGGGGTTTTACGATCTAAATATCGTACAAGAGAAAACTGCGTTTGCCAAAGCCATATTGAATTTATAAGATTGTTATATCAACATCTTGTTATTGAAATACTGATCTACGTGTTATAATAAAAAAAAAAAAAAAACCATTTTGTACACGCTAAGAATCAACCGAAATAATTTTTCCGGTTTAGGCGTGAAATATAATAACCGCAGCAGTAGGGGAGTTGAGTCGTAACGTAACTTTAAACATCTACCAAGTGATCTCGAGGAAGGGGCACGAAATACAATTGATCGATTAAACGAACTTACCAGTAAGTGAAGTTCAATCGTAATTGTATGGAGGGCCCCTTCCGAAGAGATCAGTCCCGCCCGAAAAATGATGAAATTTCTTTCGTTTTTCCCATAGCTGATTAAAATCAGCCCCATATACGTTACGACAGACTTTAAATCATGAGGAGAGTATCGGAGAGTGGCCACCGCCAGGGCGCGAGGGAGCCACTGTTTCGTTTTTTAACTGTAAACTGGTGGTAAGATCGGCACAGAGTGGGGGACTACCAAGTGATCTCTTCGGAAGGGGCCCTCCATACAATTACGATTGAACTTCACTTACTGGTAAGTTCGTTTAATCGATCAATTTTCCAGTGCCAGTGTTTTCGCAACTCACCGGTGTTTCACAAAAAATTTTTTATGCCACCATCTGAGATCCTTCCGGACTCAATGAAAAGTCATTTTTCCTTCATCGACAACTTGTTTGATGCTAGCCTCTTGACTTTTTTCTTGAAGTTCTTCAGAGGTGAAGACAATTGTGTCCCAAAGCTCATGAGGATGTCGAAAAGATGAAATGAATGAAAAATATTTTGCGATGATATCAACGGTGTAAGATTTTCCAGTACCAGTGTTTTCGCAACTCACTGGAGTTTCACAAAAAATTTTTTATGCCACCATCTGAGATCCTTCCGGACTCAATGCTTAAATCAACGATCTTCTATTCTTTATCGCTGAAAATCTCATTCTCTTCAACTCTAACTTTTTCGCAGCGGTTCAGCATTTTCGATTTCTTTAGTCTTCTTTTTTTAGATATTTCTCATTGATAAATGATAGATGATTTAGATGTTTCTCGTTTTTTTTTCGTTGTCCACGTTTTCGATAAACATCTTTCGATTCTGGTTCTCACTATCAGATACTTTCATCTTCCTCGGAAAAAATTGATATTGATACAAACAAGGGAAAATCTGTGCTATTTTTACTATGACAAACATTTCAAATCTTGTAGAAGCAAGTCATTTTAACGAAGCAAAGTCTTGAAACAAAATCATATACGAAACATTAATGTATTCTGATAAATTTCTACACATTTCTAGAAAAATTCGAATCTAGTTGGAAATTTAACATGTGAAATCATATCTTAAGATTTCAATGAAATTTTTTTATTTTTGAAACCTTTTGTAGCTGTTGAATAAAGGACATGATTTCTATTCATTAAATTGCAAAATGTTCTATTGAATTAAATTGGAATTATCCAAATTTGTGTTCGTATTTAATTGTTTGTCATTTTTCGATCTGAATAAAAACAAACGATAGTTGTATAATTAATCTTGTGTTGATCACAGATGAAATATGTGAGTCCAAATATGTGTGGCTGAAATGATAAAAAATGAGATGCGGAATTAACCTCAATTCGGTTCACCAAAATTGTAAAAAAACGATGATACATAACCAGTCAATGAATCAATGAACGATCAACAATAATAACAAAAACCTTCACTGCAACTGTGATTAAATGATTAATAAAACATTCAGTTGATCCGCAGCCATAATCGGCCATCATATTAGTCCATCATAAAATGAATAAATTCACAACAGAAACCATCACCGGTCAATAAATTATTCAAACGATATAAGACAAGAAACCGCGGCCATCCCCGGCCTATTTTATGCACAAAGTCAGTTTATGATAAAAAATATGTGTAGTGATGAAAATATAACCAAGATTGGTAAATTAATTAATTCCGATGATGTTCATGTAAGCTTCTTTTGGAGACTCCCGTTGAGACAAAACGACAAACGGAATTGAAAAATCTCGGTGTCTTGTTTTTTCCTCGGGGTCCTCTCAAGCCAAAACATTTACCAATAAGTTCATCTCTTTTTTGTTTATTCAAGTTTCTTTTTTTTTTATAAGACTGACTTCACTTGATAATTTTACCAACGATGAAAAACAAGACAAAAACACATGCACCCTGGCCATTGCTATACCCTTTTTTAATTTTAAACAATAGTATACTTTAGTTTCGAAGAATCTTGCAATCATCGATAGATGAATGTTTAATCGATGATCAGTTTTTTTAAAAACATTCAGAGGAAAAAGGTCCAGAAGAAATATATACAAAACAAAATCGATTGAATTGATCGTTTTCTTGGATGTCCGTAATGATACTTTAATTTAATGAAATCATGCCCACTATTTAAAAATCTGCAGAAAAATCTCATTTTTTTTACAGAGCATCGACAAATATTCAAAAATGACGGTAAAAAAATTGAGGGGGGGTTACCGAACATTTAAGCAAGATAATAAGTATTGAAAATTGCACACTGTAGTGGCAGCAAATGGATCGTGACTTTTAAATCAAATTTAAGAGATCGTAAATGCCGGAAAAAAAATTAAATCAAATACGTATTCGTTGAACATTTATCTTGCTAATGACGTTATAAAAATGTCAGGTTACCGAAACTTTAAGAATGAAATCGTAAATTAACTGCGATTATTGCTCACGATGAGTCGTTGAATACTAGGTTCGGTACGACATCGGCAACACCGCTTAATCAGCTGTTTATATATATGTATGTCGACGTATTTCGTGTTTAGTTGTGACGTGATTACATTAGTGTATCGGTACTGTACAGGCGTGTATACTTTCTCGGTATAATTAATAGTAAAATTTATTCTGTTCATATTTTGAACAGAATAAATATTGTGATAACAAAAATATTTGTAATCACAACTAATGATATATGTAACCTCAAATTTCGAATTGAGATCATCTATTTGATAGCTCACTTGTAATCAATGAAAATCAGTTACAAACAGTTGTAAGCGTGAATATTTATTTCAAAACAGTTGACTTATAATAGAATTTTTTAATAAAATATCAACGAATACATACTCAATATAAAAACAGAGATCAGTGTGTATCACAAATTTTTGATAATGAAATGGAGAGAATTTTATCCAGTTCATGAATGACTTCGAAGCTCAGAGAGTTTGGCAATTAATTTTGCGAGTATGGCTTTATTATTTGTTACTCGAACTACGCCATTCACCATTCCTATCAATAAAGACCTGACCCCAGCTTCACCACTATCGTTGAACATTTTCGTGAGCGATGACATTGCGATACCTGTTCCGTAGGAAGTGAGATAACGATAGTAGGAAAAAATGAACATTGAAAACGTTGTCATCGGGAAGGCGTTGAAACAAAAAGAAAAAAAAGAAAGAGAGATTTCGTTGTGGCAACGAAAGAAAAAAAAGGGAGTTAGTGTTCTCGAGATCTTGAACCGGCGCGAATGTCTCGGATGAAAAAAGAATCATCTCGCGATAAATTCAATTTCTGAGTCTAACTGCAACACAATCGCATCGATAAATCGAGATTATCCATTTCAACACAATCAAACAAAATCAAACTCATAATCGGCAGCGATCGGTCTGGCCAACCGATCCAACGCCTGAGGTCAGATCCTCACTAACGAACGCGACGATCTCCTCGATCGTCCGTAGGAGTCGAGCATCAGCTCCTCCCGAAAACACAACCAACACACACACACAATTATTCACACCTAATTACTCGTTCTCTGTTCATGTTATTGTTCCTTTAATAAATTGGGTTTTTTATGCCTTTCTGGCTTTTTCCCAAAACAAATTTGTGACTTCTTAATTTAGTTTAATTTCATCTTGATAAAAAACACGAAGACTAAACGACGAAACAATACCAGCTCTTCCTATTTTCGTGATCATCCCACGACTAATTGCACCTACTAATGGTTGCAATGTTGCTACGTTTGCTGTCGCGATTGTTTTCATTTTTTGATCCCTTAAAATTTTGCCGAAACTTTTTATTGCCTGTAAAAGTATTGTAGCTTTGTCATTCAAAGTATCGATAAGTTGGTTCAGAGTGAGAACATCGGAGATTGCATTGTGTGCTCGATTGTGATGATGTCCATCAGGGTCGAATAAAGCTGTTGCAAGATTTTCTTGACTGTGTGAGTCACGTTTTGGTAAAACTTTTTTAAAAACGTCCAGAGTGTCGACAAAGCCTGCAACAACTGCTCGGTACTCAGACATCAAATTTAGTTTTTCCATATTCCTCAGGATAATTGGGAAATCGAATCTGTAAAAATGTGCAATGTTTTCACAAAGTAATTAATTATGTTTTTAACGGAGTAATTACCGAGTCCCATTATGAGCCAATAATATAATAGGCCCCTGCCCCTGGGCTCCGCTCAAGTATCACAAAAAATTGCATAAAGCTGTTTGAAGTGATACTGTTGTCTGCTTTTCGTCATCGAGGAACAATTCTCTATTTACCACAGATAGCTCCGTTATCTCGGAGGCTCTTGCGTTTATGCCATTCTGAGAAATGATGTATGCATTATACACTTGTGTTTCTTGTAGAGCAGAAATCTAAAGAAAAAGACATTTCCAGATGCAATGCAATACGTGGTGAAATAATTAAAATTTATTTTTTGTGTGTACCTGGCATATTTCTGCAGCACGTCCAAGGCCACTTGTCTCGAGGTCGACCAAGACGAATTTTGCTCCCGTGTAATTTTGATTTTCATCTATAATATATTTAATGAAAAAATAAAAACTACATTTTCCAACAAGTCAATAACATTGTTGGTTTTTTGTACCAATAATTGGTTTGAGACGTACCTGAAGTTGGAGGCAAATCATTTAAAACTTCTGATGTGTTGTTCAAACTACAGCCAGATTCATAACTGATGCCTTGTTTTCGACTAGCAGCAGAGTCTCTTTTCTTCCGCAATGTCTCTTTTTCACAACGTCTTTTGTGAAAGTCTAAGGTTTTAGTGACTTGTCTTCTTTTTTCTTTCAATTTGTCCTTGTGCTCTCTGAAGGTCTTAGTATTTTTGCCAGCAGGTGAAAGACCTAATCTTTTGTTAATGGCAAGGATATAAATTGTTCCTTCATTAATTTGATAAACAGCTGATTCGATCCTTGTGACAAAACTCTTTGAAGCACCGAAAAATCGATTTTTTTGGGTGTTTTGTCGTCGTGACAAAATTGCTTGATTCATTCATCTGTGTCGATCCACTTGGTGCCAGTTGATGAGCAATATTAGCAAAACGATTTGTAATGATCTCTAGCCTGCGTCGTAGTATTGGGTCCGATAGAGGTTCGCCATAGGGTAATGACCGGTGTACAAGTACAAGTTGCCTACAGCTGTGAATTGGCACCAATCACCACAATTTGTATGTTCTCCATACGCATGGGTAACGATACTTTTTATTACTGTAGCAAGACTCTCAGGTTTGTGCAGATTTTGACAAAGAGCATTTCGAAAACAACGATTCAGATACTGTATCGTTTTTGGAGAAATTTTGAAAGCCCACAAATTATTACTAAACGCTTTTTTGGCGTGAGTAATGTCTATCCACTTTCTAACGAGGAGTGACGAACTTGCACGTATGGCTGACATCGTTGACGCGTCGCCATCAGCAATAACGGCATCAATCCGTGCATTCTGCTCCTTCAAAAGGGGATTACTGACAACCAGTTCAACCGACATCGATGACTCCGTTGATTTTGTGCTACCCGAAAAAAATTTCGTGCAATTGTGGTCTTTTGGGACTTTATAGTAAAGGTGTCTACAATATTTATTCCGCCACGCAAACGATAAAACTCGTTTACTTCGATGTCCTATCAAATATGCATGACCTGTAATTGATTCAAAGATAGATGAAAAAATCGCCAACATGATTTCAAATTTATAATTAATCGAACAAAATTTTGTATTTCAATATTCAGAAATTTCTCTAAAATCAGGGCAACTTTTTGCATAACCTGTCAAACTATTTCAAGTACGCCCAGTTCCACGTCTTTGCCATGCAGTATCAATACCTCCAGTCAATTCTGTCACCTTTTCTGTTTGCTCTATATTTTCTGCTATCTTTACTTTCGCTATGAGAAGAAGGAGAAGGAACGTTATTACTAGAACATGATTTATTGAATTCGTCACAATAATTACGAGTTGAAAATATTAATTAACAACTAATTAATATTAACTCATCAAGAAATTTTGCTGCTCTGAGTACTTGTATTTTTAAACGAAAGGTATAACTAAAATTAATATTCAAAATGAGAATGCAACACTTTTGAGTTCTCATTTTTTTAGGGCACATGTATTGCTGCCCATGCACTAAAGGCAATTATAATTGATTATATATACAATTAAAAACTACGATTTTGTTTAAATATGATGTTACGGCACATTACCTCAGTCAATGCAACATATGTTGTCAGCGTCTGTGAAAAAAAGATGTTTTTTTTAATATTTTTATAATCATAAAATGTTGGTTCTTGATAGAGTTGACAAATGCCGACTCAATAATAGCAATTAACATATCTAAATTTAACTTTAATACTCACAGTAATTGTGTTCCTTTTACTGTAGGACCTACTACGTAAGATCCTGGATTCATGTTTTCATTATACAAATCATTGGAGGTCTCAGATAGTTGCTCTGCCTTCGTATTTGAAATTTCCATTGCATTAGCTTTTTGGCAACTGCTTTTAGCAGCTCCGGTGAAAGCTTTGGCTATGAACGTTTCATATTTTCGGATTGTGCGCATGGATACCGATTTTATATTCGAAGCCGATGAAATCGTGTTAATTTGAGCCTCACCGATACCTGCGTCGACAAGAGCTAAAATTTCAACTACAAAAAAATCATCCGATTTTCATTACTTGATTTTTTGTTAGTCAAAACGTCATACATCTTATTACTTTTTGAGCACTCTATTTGTATTTTTGTCGCAAGTCCGAAATATTTGATATTTTTTTCTGTGGCGCAAAGACAATGCCACATCGCAATGTGGACACCACAGCTCATTAGCTGAAGTGTCAATTTCAACAATCAGTCGACCTGCGCCGTCATTATTCCTCTCTTCCTCAGCGATTTTATTGTCACGTTCGATTTTTCCTCGTTCACACGCTTTCAATAAACGCAGTCTTGCTGTATTCACACTGGTTTTTATATACCTGCCTTTATTAATACCACGATCACATCTTGTCGTGTGTTTCGACATGATGACCGCAAATAACCGAAAGTTAACAAAAAAAATTGTTGGTTATGTATATCAAGTCATATGTGAGTGACAAGCCATCAGTTTACCGTCGGCAATGTAGATATATCTCTCCACCAACAACAACGTTGCCAAATCAAAAAGCTAACTAGTTAAATTTTTACTAACAACGATATTTTTTTTATATAATTGATAATTACAACGGACTAATTGATTGGTTATGTTAATTTTTAAATCTATAAATTTTGAGAGAATAATAACACTAATCGCTTATGATGAAAAAAATTTCAGTTGTTCAACGCTCGTGTGGTGGGCATGATCTCATTAACCAAGTAAGTTTTTACTACCAGTTTACAATTTCATTTCGGATTTCATTCTTATTATTCACGATGAACCGCAATGATGAGAAATATAGCATGATGATTTCAAATACGACAACCCGCATTTCTATTTGACGCTCGATTATGATACATATACGAAGAATGATTGACTAACACCTTAAGAATTGTATTCGTGAACGCAAGAACTTACTCAGGTTGTACAGGATCTAAAGATTCCCGCAATCCTTACAACCATCGTTCACGAATACGTCTTCAACCAACAAAAACCATGCTACGATTCATGAAACCAAGTTAATGCGCTGAATGATAATTATCTGAGTTTTCCCGCTATCCGATAATTTATTTTCATTGAATTCAAATAAAAACATCAACAACATAAAATCTAGTCAAGCTGTTTAACCTTTATATTTAACTGACTTTTGCCTTTTATTAATAGTTTCGTGACATATCAAACCCTGGTTTTTCAAAGTGAGACATTTCTAATACACTCTACGAATTTCACATCGTAGTGATGAAAAAGATGTCGTCCAATCCAAGGTAACGAGAAGTCTTTTATAAACAGTAGCAAAGGTGCAATATATAAAAAACAAATTGGAACGATTTGATTGAGAATATCCTGCATATTTTTAAAATCTTTCATTTGAAAGTAAAACAATTTCAAAATACATTAACAAATTAGCATTTCATAAATAAATACTGAATCATTTATAATTCAGTACTTATTGAATTTAAAATCGTACAACACATTAGACCTTAAAGTGAATTTGGGCTAAAATATAATATAATACCAAGAGACGCGGCAGCGGCTCAACTGCAAATATTAAACGAAAAGAA
The DNA here is from genome assembly GCA_037893425.1 of Campoplex nolae. Lineage (NCBI taxonomy): Eukaryota > Metazoa > Arthropoda > Insecta > Hymenoptera > Ichneumonidae > Campoplex > Campoplex nolae. The sequence continues at coordinate 16,430 of JBBLXU010002022.1, read as the reverse complement.
AGAGCCAGCGCGAGACCTGCCACACTTATATATACGCGAATATGCCGGTTTTATGACGTCATAGTAATAATAATTATGAAATTAAAGTGACGCCAAGCAAATTCTGAGCTGAAAATCAAACTTTTTTCTCTTGAAATTGAAGGTTTCCTTTAGATATGTTGATTCTTTTTTGTGCTCAACGAGCTGTCGTGTTTTATTAAGGGATGAGCATTAAAAATTTGTTGTCGAGTTTGAAAATTCGTAACTTAAAACTCAGAAATGTTTTCAGAATACTGTAGTATCTCGAATGCCGAAAGGATTTTTTTTTGTTCTACGTTCTTACTTCTGTCATACGAGTCTGTAAATTGAAGCACGTATTTTGTTTCCGGTTCATTTCAATCATTTGTTAACCCATCAATGCGCAAAATGACAATTTTGTTCACGCAATTTCAAGTACACAGTTTGAATTGACAAACAACAAAAAATTCCTCTAAAATCTCTTGAAGAGGGTTTTCGAGGGTGCTCCTTTAGAATCCGGCATTAATTTTTTAAATGATATCAAATTCTTGATTATTTGTACGTTTTAAATTGAAGTCAATATTTTTTCAAGTTTTTTAAATTTTCAATCGATTTTTTTGTTGTTACTGCACTTAATAACCATATTATTGCAAGTAATGGCGATCCGAATATCTGACCTTTCCGAGATCTTGGTTACGAACTTTTTTCCTTTTGATCTTTCCCAAAATGGCGGCTTTCGCAAAACAGCATGATGTAAAGTTCCTTGATTTTTTTCCTTGAAAAGTATCGACTTGACGAAACCATTTTATACAATAAAAATTGTTAAGAATCATCTAAAGAATACGTATGATTTTATGACTCGTGCTCTTATCTTTAATGTCGCTGAAGGTTCAGTTTAAAGATTACAAAAAGTTATGAAATAAATCACGAAAAAAACAGCATAGATGCTGTATCGGATCGGCATCGTTCGGAGTTCGTGAATGATTTTTCGTATCGTTTAAAAATAATCGAAAACGTACTCGTACGATGGCGCTTTACTCCCTTTTCAAAAGTCTTCTTCTGTCAACAATTCTCCTCATAAAAATAACTTGTGGAAAATAATTATTTGTGTAATAATTCGTGCCCATAAAAATCTCTATTCTAAATCTATAATGAAAAAATATTAAAAAATAAGACATTTCGAAAAAACAGCGGTGATTTACAAAAAATTGTTCAAGTATAAATTCTTCCCCTCAATAATTGCTTCAAATAAGCAACTCATTATAAAACGTTACAAAAAACAATCTTATATGAAATAGAAGAATAGAGTCGAACCTACAGAATCAATATATGATATTTCATGCCTCGATTAATTATAATAAAGTAATTATAATAGCAATAGATTAATTATTAGAAAAATTGTTAAATAAACCATGAATAATTTGTATCGCGATGCTGTTTATTCATGGTTTTTTCACCGGTCCCCACGGGTGGGTCACCGACACTCACGGACAGTGAAAATCAAAAGCGTCGCGATTGGTCAGGGCGAGACTGCAAAAATAGTTGAGACAGGGGTCCATTTTCTCTTCCCAAACAATAGTTCCGGGTGGTGAAAAAGTAAGTTCCGGCTTCACGGAACTCATTGAATAAATAAAACTTGAAAATGATAAATAGTCAATTGCATAAAATCTAATTAAGAAACCGCTTGATAATAGTTTTTGGTAATTGAAAACGGCTCCACGGAAAATCCCTTGAAAAAACAATAATCATATAATATCCCTTTGAAAATCTGTCATAACTAAAAACTCCAATCGAAAAACCTGATTCTTCCAATAATTCGCGATGATTACAAAAAGTTGTTGAATAATCACAAAAAACAGCAAAAATGCTGTCAAAAAGTTGAGACAAGTACATTTACTCCCCCCCAAAAGTTGTCCCCCGTAATAGAAGTCTTCCCTCCAAATAATTAAAATTTCGTAATAAAACATCTTTAGAAAAATTTCTCCCAACAAAAAATACGATTCGAGAAACCAGATCTTCCCAAAAGTCCACTATTAGAAAACAGTTCGATTCGTTCCTTTAAAAGTAACCTTAAAACATAATTTTTCATGAAAAGTTTTGAAAAACTATCTTGAATGAAATTTATGAATAAAGTCATGAAATCGTGAAATTCAATTCTCGCAAAAGAGTTGAATTGAAAGATTACAAAAAGTTGTCAAATAAATATAGATGTGGTCAAGTACGTCAGATTATAATGTTAATAAATCCTCCAGTTATATTAAAACCGTAAAAGAAGCCTTCTCTCTACATAATAAGAACCTTGTAATGAAACATCTTTGGAAGAATTCCTCCCAACAAAAAACACCAATCAAGAAATCAGATCTTCACAAAAATCCACGATTTGAAAGCAGTTCAATTATTTTCTTCAAAATTTACCTTAAATGACTTTGAACGACAAGGACTTTAAAACAAATGATGAGGAATTGCATTAGTTTGCATTAATTTCAAAAGCTGCAGCTTTTGTTTGGGTTTAAAATATTGTAATAAATATTACAAAGAAATGACAAACAAAAAAACCTTGAGCAAAAAAAAATTACAAACAAAAAAATTTGAAACAAAAAACACTCAAGCAAAAAAAATCACAAACAAAAAAATTAGAAACTAAAAAAACTCAAGCAAAAAAAATTATGTACAAAAAAATTACAAACAAAAAAACTCAAGCAAAATGAATTATGTACAAAAAAATTACAAACAAAAAAAACTTGAGAAAAAAAAATTTCGGCTGGTGTATTTGGCGAGTTCGTAACTATGAGATGTAAGTATATTATGTGAAGTAAATTACACCTTTCACCAAGTACACCAGCCGAATTTTTTTTTCTCAAGTTTTTTTTGTTTGTAATTTTTCTGTATATAATTTTTTTTTTGCTTGAGTTTTTTTTGTTTGTGATTTTTTTTTCTTGAGTTTTTTTTGATTCAAATTTTTTCGTTTGTAATTTTTTTTGCTCAAGGTTTTTTTATTTGTCATTTTTTTGTAATATTTATTACAATATTTTAAACCCAATCAAAAGCTGCAGCTTTTGCAATTAATGCAAACTAATGCAATTCCTCATCGTTTTTTTTTTTAAGTCCTTGTCGTTTCAAGTCATTTAAGGTAACTTGTGAAGAAAATAATATAATTGAACTGGTTTCTAAACGTGGATTTTTGGGAAGATCTGATTTCTTGATTGGTGTTTTTTGTTGGGAGGAATTCTTCCAAAGATGTTTCATTACAAGGTTCTAATTATTTAGAGAGAAGGCTTCTTTTAAGGTCTAAATATAACTGGAGGATTTATTAACATTATAATCTGACGTACTTGACCACATCCATATTTATTTGACAACTTTTTGTAATCTTTCAATTCAACTCTTTGCGAGAATTGAATTTCACGATTTCATGACTTCATTCATAAATTTCATTCAAGATAGTTTTTCGAATGGTGTTTTTTGTTGGAAGAAATTTTTCTAAAGATATTTTTCTGATGTTGGGAGAAAATTTCCTAAAGATGTTTCTAAAGATATTACGAGGTTCTAATTATTTAGAGGGAAGGCTTCTTTTACGGAAGACAACTTTGGGGGGGGGGGGGGAGTAAATGTACTTGTTGTTTAAATAACTATGTGGGTAACGAACAGTATTCTCAAATAATCTTCTACTTAAACATCTGTGATAAAAAAATATGTCTACTCATAATTATGTTGATGTTTGAATATCTTCATGTTTAAATATCCTTCACCACAAACATTTGTATCCTTTAATATCTGTGATCATGAAAACGGTAAAAAAATCTTCATTCGAAAATATCTTGACTCATGAATATCTGCATGGTAAAACAACTGTACTCATGAATATATCTTCATGCATACAGTTGTTTTACCAAGCAGATATTTTTGAGTGCAGATGTTTTACCAGTCAGATATTCGTGAGTCAAGATATTTTCGAATAAAGATTTTTTTTCTGTTTTTATGATCACAGATATTTAAAAATACAAATCTTTGTCGTAAAGGATATTTAAGCATGAAGATATTTAAACATGAGCATCATTATGAGTAGACATTAGAGCGATGCAGATAAAATCGATTCTTTTTTTTGTTCAACTTTGATAGCTTTGAGTTCATATCAAAAGAGTAACTTTCCTAAAATTTGAGCTTGAAAAAAAGTTTTTAGAGGTTACGCACGTCACTCTAATATATTTTTTTCGATTTTGACGAACGATCATGATATAAAAATTTCGGTTTTTACCGAACCACCCTCAGCAGAAATGCATCAATTCGACCAACTCGAAGGTTGTCTCCAAGTGAGTCCTTCGACCTGAAAACCCCTCGTCGAACATTCGAGAATCTCTATATATATAAATCTGTTCGCTAAAAAATGTTTGGCCGCTTTTCAATCGAAAACCACTGAACCGATTACGATGAATCTTTTACGAGATTAAAGACCATGATCCAAACTGAGTTTGTGGTTTTACAAAATTTCGTTATCTTAATATTTACAGGAATCCACAAAAAAAGTTTAACGATTCATAGCTAGAATTGACTAGATGCGCCTGCTCTATGCAGTGGGCGAAGCCCGCACGCACAGCTAGTAAATAATATAAGAGTAGGGGAAAATCGCTGAATTAATATATTTACCGACTAACCGAAAATCGGCAGTCTTTGACGAAATTCCGAACGATTGGTCTCGAGGCAAATAAACCTCTAATTTGTAACTTCTTAAATAAACTTATTGTTAACTTGTTATAAAAGTATTGAGTTGGAGTTTCAACTCTTTTGGCCTTAATCCCTTAAATACTAGTCCTTGATAACTTGTCCCTTCGTGACGGTCTTCGCGGACACAACACTTGAAAAAATATCACTCCCTGATAAAGCAGTGGTTTTCCTAAAATTTAAGCTGTAAAATTTTTTTATGGAGGTCGCTGAAATCATTTTTCAATTTTTTTTCCGATTGTGGCTGATAGTCAGTGATTTTTCCGATTGACATTGAGAGCTTTTAGTACTGGTCAAAGAAGTAACTTTTCCAATATTTGAGCTTGAAAAAAAAATGTTGAGAAGTTGCTCAAGTGACTTTTATATTTATTTTTTCGATCTTTAATAACGAGCATGATATAAAAATTTACCATTTTTTTGTTTCGCACAAAATGTGGGTCCTTTAAAAAAATTCAATGCCCGTGCAGGCCAGTTAAAATTGTTTTTTTTTAAATATTTTTAGCGGAAAATTGTAGGCCACAAGTTTTGATTTTACATTTTTGGCATCAATGTCAACAGCAACGCTGTGATCATGGTAAGCTATGCGCTAAACCGTGGAAAAATATAAGCACAATACGCTTGTCTCGCAACAAGGAAAATATTCTATATTCTAGTTTTATATTGAAAAAGTTATTATAATTATCCGATAAATTTGTGCTCTATTTATTAGAATGTACAATTTCTATCGTATTTTTAAATGGTTTTTGTTGTTCAAAGTTGGTTTCACCATTGTTTTATCGTAATATTTCAAATGATTAGTTAAAAGAAAGTTGTGAAATGAAAAGAATAAATCAAACGAATTTTAGTTGGGAAAAAGCCGTGAGACATAAAAAACCCAATTTATTTTGAATAAATACAAGATGTGGAAATAATCGGATGGAATGGATGAGGTGTGAATCAAGTTTATGTATGTCTATTTGTTTTTTGTGAATAAATAGGAGGAGGAGAAGCTCGACTCCTACGAACGAATTGGTAAATCCGTTGCAATGTAGCGAGGGTCAGACCGCGCAGAAAAAAATAGTCTCGGAGAGACTCTTAGCGAGATCTCGCTGGGAGTCTCGCACATGCACGTATCCGAGACATTCTCCGAGACTTTTTCAACGAGTATAGCAAAATCTCGCCGAGACTTTCTCCGAGACTTTCACCGAGACTTTTTTAACCAGTATAGCAGAATCTCGCCGAGACATTTTTCGAGACTTTTTCAACGTTCATAGCAAAATCTCGCAGAGACTTTCTCCGAGACCGTCACCGAGACATTCTCCGAGACTTTTTCAACGTTTATAGCAAAATCTCGCTGAGACTTGCTCCGAGAATTTTTTAACGAGTATAGCAGAATCTCGCCGAGACATTGTTACGTCCCCGGGAGCTTATCGGAATTAGAGAGAACGTAACACGGTAGTGACTCCTCTTTCGGGTCAAGACAATCAAGTCCTTTACCCAGGAACGGGAGCCTCGTCTTTCGATATGGATAAAATTATCAGGCGACGAATCATCCGTAAAGCCGTTTGGACAAGGGAAGGGTTGAAGTTTAGGGTTTTAAAATTAAAGTTAATTACTCACGTCGATTTATCTCTATTCCTGCTGTTTTATTGGTTTAGTCCTCTCGTCGTGGTTACAATAGCGATGGTTATAATTAGTTGCACACCAATACTTTAGTTGAAACACACAATTAATTATAAGGTAGATCTTTAGGAGTTTGAAACCGAGTAAAAAGATTTGAACGAGTTCGAAATATGATTACGAAACCGTGGTCGAGTATTAAAAATATGGCTAAGTCCAAAAATGACTTAGGTGTGTCACAGATGCGAAACTTCGCGTTTTTACTAAGTCCAACGGTAGGACTCGCGATTTCTTCTAAGATCGACGGTGTGAAATATTTGTGGGGACCCTCTGGAGCAGAGCCTTCGGCTGATTATTGAATTTTTGATGAGGTAGAACTGCCGTGTTGAGGTCCAGCACCGTGGTTTTGTACTAGGCGCCCCTCCTGGTAGCTGAATTTGGGAATATGCTTTCCTCCAATGAACTGTGATGAGAAAAAGGGGTTCCTTTTTCCATTCGTTGTTTTGTCGTAAAACAGGGTGGTTATGTGGGTGGTTTTTGACCACTGTCCGCTGATGAATTTGGTGGGAGCGGATCTTCTTGCTATCATTCGCTTATTAGCATAGGCAGAGTGGTAAGGTGGGGTGTATTGCTGCTTCTTCCAGTGAAGTGGGAAAGATGTCCTGCGCTCCACGACGATTGTCTTGAAGTTTAAGAAGTCGGGGGATGTATTCATATGACCTAGTTCTCGCTGGGGTTTGTTAGATAGCCGACTTCGATGATGATCTGGCTGGCGTCAGCTCCCCTCTTGTGCTCAATGTTGAGGGGAAATAGGAGTTGGTGCTCGATGAAGTTCATATTCGAGGATTATTAATATAAGTGGGGTATTGACTATGGGGTGAAAGTCACGTATGCTGGAACGTGGTTTTTCCCTGCTTAGGTGGATTGTCTGTTTATGATAATTCTTCTCAACTATTTTTCATTTATTTTACGATTTTTAAATGGCTATTATATCTTGGTCCGGTGTCCCTTACTTGGCTTTTGCTCTATTGATTTTCCTTTTTATTATTATTTTGTATGCACGTTGCATGTGTGCCAAGGATTTTGCATCTCTCTTTTTCGTTTTTTTTTTTGATTGGGTGGGATGTAACAACATTTTCCGAGACTTTTTCAACGTTTATAGCGAAATCTCGCAGAGACTCTCCGAGACTTTTTCCGAGACTTTTTTAACGAGTATAGCAGAATCTCGCTGAGACATTTTCCGAGACTTTTTCAACGTTTATAGCAAAATCTCGCAGAGACTTTCTCCGAGACTTTTTTAACGAGTATAGCAGAATCTCGCAGAGACATTTTTCGAGACTTTTTCAACGTTCGTAGAAAAATCTCGCCGAGACTTTCTCCGAGACTTTTTCAACGAGTATAGCAGAATCTTACAGAGACATTTTCCGAGATTTATAGCAAAATCTCGCAGAGACTTTCTCCGAGACTTTTTTTAACGTTTATAGCAGAGTTTCGCAGATACTTTTTCCGAGAGTTTCCTTCAATACTTACGGTAGTGTTGCATCGACATTTTCCGAAACTTCCTCTGAGACATTTTCTGTGACTTTTCCAACGTTTATAGCAAAGTCTCGAAAATACTTTATCCGATACTTTTTTTAAAGAGTCAAAAAATGTGTCTCAGATAATTATTCCCATAATTTTTAAACGTTTATAGCAGAGTATCGCAGAGATTTTTCCGATACTTTATTAATATATATGTATAATGCACATTTTTTAACAATTATACATTATTTATTGATAATTATTATAAAAGTGAAGTAATACAGGATGAATATAAACTTTTAATTCAGAAAAATGTGAACGTTAATATTTTTTCAAACACAATTAAATTTTATCAACATTCATCTGCCGACGCATTTGCCCAAGCATTTGATATTTATTCAAACATAATTATAAACGTTTAATTCAGAAAACTGATAACGTTAATATTTATTCAAACACAATTAAATTTCATCAACATTCATCTGCCGGCGCATTTGCCCAAGCATTTGATATTTATTCAAACACAATTATAAACGTTTAATTCAGAAAACTGATAACGTTAATATTTATTCAAACACAATTAAATTTTATCAACATTCATCTGCCGGCGCATTTGCCCAAGCATTTGATGAATTATCTTCACGTAAGCTGAACGCGTTAGTGGCAGCGGTTCTTTCCGGTTTACCCAACCTATAACGGATAAAAGTTTTAATGCAGACAGTTGTAATAATTTTTTTAATTTTCCGTACTTCCGTAAAAAATATACATTTAGTATCGAAAATAGTATAGTATAGTATATTACGCAACTAGGGAGGAAAGTAGACCATTTGAAACCGCATGCAAATTGCCACCCGAGCCGAAGGCGAGGGTGGCAAGCGCGCGGTTTGCAATGGTCTTTTTTCCTCCCGTGTTGCGTATACGATTTTTTACCACACCTGGAACGGAAAGTTCGGTATATCCATTAAAATTTGAAAAAAATGGGTATTGCAATACAAGGTTAGAAACCATGACATGCGTTCTGCATTTGTTTTTATTTTTTTATTTTTTTGCTGCGGCATATAATTTCTGGCAGTATAACATATGTCTATATATTTATGATGGGCTTCGTACGTAGTGTTTGGGTAAGAGGGAATACAAAAAGACGATTTCAAGTTACTTATGTTGCTTTTCGATTTTCCTCAAATTGACTTGCTAGGCGAATGTACACTTACAAAACATAACGCAATTCAACCACAGTTTTTTTCATAACTAAAATAAAGTGACAAACTTTTTTTTATTTCAATTCAATTACAATGCACGGTTAAATATGTTTAGATAAGAAAAAAAGTGAATTAACTGTTCTTTAATTCATTACAAACATTATTGATTGTCTTTTTCATCTGGTTTGCATCCACAATAATTTATTGTGAGCTGTCTGATTTTTAAATTTTTAATTTAAAAAACTGGACGATCCAAAAAAAGCGATTGAATTTCATGCGTGTCATGGCCATCCGTTGATGTTTCCTTTCGTTTGTTTGTTTTTTTCGATTTATTGGTGGAGGTTCCAGCTGATGGAATATTTTCAATTGATTGCAGAGGTATATTTGTGGTAGGGTTCCGGGGCTTTTGATTGCCAAGAGTACGAAGAGGTGAGTGAGATTTTTCGGTTGGAGTTGTTGGCCGTTGTTGGTCTGTCGTAGATGATGACGGAATTTTCGGAGAATTTGAAGTCGCCGTTGACGTGGAAGGTTCGGAATTAACAATTTGATCGAAAATTTTTTTTTTATTTCCCAGAGAGTTTTCTATGTAGCCTTCGGCGACTGCATTTGATTTCCAACCACCATGTTGCTTAACCGTCATGAGATTTGCACCTGAGTTTGCTAATAACGTTGCAGATGTCCGGCGAAGACAATGTCCCGTGTAGTTCTCGGGATTTGACAAATTCAAATACAACGCTATTGTCTTCGGAATTTCGCTGATCTTATTTTTGCCGATGACCTGTCGTCTGCACTTTCTTTTCTGATAATTGAGAAAAAATCTGTTGGTGTCCGTGTCTTTCGGTCTTTCAGCTATGTATTGCTTGATTTTGTCGTAAAAGTTGGATCCGATCACAAAAGATCGTGGATAATAATTTTTTGTATCACGAATAGTGACGATGAATTGCGTTCCCGTACGCTCAACGTCGGAAACGTTTATCGTACAAAATTCTTCGCCTCTTAAGGCTCCGCAAATACCGAAGATGAGAATTACCTGCAATATGAAAATTCAAATTGCATTGTAACAGTACATTACTATAAAAATTCACCTCTATTTTGTGAATGAATGCAAATGTGTTTTGAATATTCACTTTTGTTGCTAAATATATGTTATCCGGAGCTTCGTCCATAAATTTCACGATCTCGGACCATAGCAAAACTTTAGATTTCTTCGCGGCGAATCCTTTCGATTTGTTTTTCATAAACGTTTTTAACCGCTTGTATTCGTTAATGTTGATCCCGTGGTTAATCAGCATTACACTCTTTAACATTGACCAGCGACTTCACATAGTGGACGACTTGATTTTTTTTGATAGCTCGTTAAAATAAACGAGAAAAACATCTTCCGCCATGAATTCTTGGTAGCATACATTGTAACGGAGATTCGATTTTTCTGGCAACAAATTGTCAGCAATTCCTTTTGCCTCAGCCGTAATATTTCGTACAGTTTCTTGCTCACTTTCAAAATCGGAGGTATCCAAGGAAGAACTCATATTTGATTTTTCTTCACGCACTCAACACAAACACAAATTAACGGACAATTATTGAGATTTTAGTCAACAGTACAATTACGCTATAAATGTTCACGTAAAAATTAAAGGTTATTCTTAGGAGAAAAAAATGTCATCAACAAGTCCCGTTGCTAGGTTCCAGTAAGATATGAAGTAAGGTTGCAATGGTTGTGCGCATGCTTCAACAAATTCAGAGGGCCGAAAAGTGCTACTTTCCTCCCGCAAAACAGGGCAGAAAATCGAACTTTCCGCGGAAGTGTGGTAAAAAAAATTTTTTATTGTAAAGAATGGTACGACAGCCATGGAAACAAAACTATACGTTTCGTAAAACCTTACACGTTTTCGATGTATATAAATATATTTATTGTAGAATTTACTATGCTGACATTCAAAATTTGCGATTTTTAATACATTTCCACATATTACTAAGTTCTAGTCTGACATGGAAAATAACACATGAAAGTGAAACGGAATATCGCTGTGTGTGGAACTGTTTACAAATCAGTTGAAGAAAAATCGAAAGTTCTAAAAAATGCTATGCTTTTTGCAATTGGTGCCTAAATTCTTTTGACATTATTCAAATTTTTTTTATTTTTTACTATCCAAAACGAATCCGTTTTCTCCGTGTAGAGTACAATGTTCCTATTTTCGAAAAATAGCACAGTACATTTCTATACATTTATTACTATAGGTTTACATAACATTTCGTAAGCAGGGTACTTACGAAATATTTGATTCAGATAATTTTATTAATGATATAATATATATGGTAAATACATAATTTAATTTTTAATAATCACCAATAAATTTTTCTCATATTCCCATTAATCCAATAACAATAAATGCTAGTAAACATGGTTTTTACAAACTTTCATTTACGAGTTAGTGTCGATTTGTACTTAGTATATTATATTAATATTTAGAGAACAGGAAATTTTTAGTAGAAATCTATCGTTTTCAAATCGTGCAATCAAAAAACCACACCAAATTGTAACTAGGCACTGCCCGTATTTCATTGTAAAATAAAATGAAATAAATTTTATGTCTAGGGACGAGTCTCCGACTAAACCGGTGGTCCCTAATGGGACTAGCCCCGTACGCAAGATCAAGGTCAATGAAAAAAAAATGATGCAATGGTTTTATGGTGTTTTTCAACGTATTTTTTTGCTCTGAGAACGAGATGAATAGTTAAAAAAATATAAAAAGTTTATTTCTTTTTGAATAAGTTTTTCAGATAACTATAAAGATTTTATAATTTTTAGCTTTTAGCATGACCCAGAACCAACCATGTAAAAGTGGTGAAAATATTATCTCTTTGGGGTGCTTAATTTTCGTGAGTCCCTTTGCCTCTCACGTCACGGTGCTATACAGACGCTACTCAAAGCTTTATTTTCGGCCATGTAATAAGAAATAAGGATTCGTATTTTTCTCTGAATATTATTAAAAAGGCAAGTGAAAAACTGAACTCAAATTTGATGCTATTCGGTTGCTTGATTATATATTAATTTGCAACATCTGGAACAAGTTTACTCGAATTCTATGTAGTTCGGTTGCTCGATTACATATTCGTTCGGAATATCTTTAATGTTAACGTGAAAGGACACGCATTTAATTTGCGATACATTGACAGCCACCTCGTCACATTCGAAGTCCACGACATTATGGATGTTTGATATATAAGTGTTTACGATCGGAACTGCAATTCTATTTTCCAGTATACATGGCCGTATAATCGCGTAGTTACTGGCTACGCACTGGCAAAGGCTTAGGCATTCACAAGCTGACGTCCGTACGAACAAACTGATACGGCCAGTTCTCAAAGACCCATCGTCGGCTGAGTACACTGCGAAAGAGCTATCGGTTTTCTTAGTACGTTGATATTGAGTACAACTGAATAATAATTTATTTTTCAACAATCTCTTGTACGTGGAATATCGGACGCTATTAATGTTTTGTTGTCGCAAAACTTCTGCTATTATAGGTGGGAGATTTGTAGTTTTCAAGTACTTTCCAATAATATAAATACCGTCGTCGATACGGAAACGCTTCATTCTGCCAAACTGCGAGCTCAAGCTTTCGCAGAATTTTTCAGCTGATCCACCTCTTTCTAAGTGCTCATTCTTCAGAGCTGCCAAGCTTATAAATTTTGACGTTCCTGAAAATATTTGTAATTGTGCGGAGTTACTTCCATGAACGAGTTTTTTCAATTTTCCATTAAGATCTTCAAACGGAAAACACGATGTTGTCCACAACGGACCAAATCGTTTAACCATTTCCGGTAGATGCAGTAATTGATGCAAGTTGCTTCTCATGTATTGCCGGCCATATAAGTCTTCGAATCCCCTTACATACCATTGAGTGCACTGGAAGCGAGTTCCACGTCTCTGTGAGATACGACCGTTTTCGATAGCAAGGAGAGTCCAAGAACGAGCAGCAGGTAGTGGTTAAAATACACGCTGTCCATAATATCCTTATAACAAGGGATGGAGTAAACAAACACCCACAGTTTAATTTCATATGCTTTCCAATATTGCAAATGATTCTCAATTGAACGGGGTGTTCTTTGCGCAAAGGATGGTGGAGTTATTGACCCAAGTCTTTCATCTACTTGCTTTTTTGTTCAACATCGACGCTGGATGATGGGAATACTTTTCATCGAAAGAGAAATTCAAGTTATCTCCGACCACACCTTCTATGCCACAGTGCATGAGATCTAGGGCTACTGCTCTCATATATTCATAGACAAGATGTTTCATAACTGTAGGCCCTTTTACTCCGCACACTGCAACTCCAGCGTTGTAAGCTTGTTCAGCATGCTCATTGGTTCTTTCATCTGTTCGTAATTGAAATTCTTTATACGGATACACGTAACCATGTTCATCGTTGAGGTAATGTCCTCTCTGTGTGCACGTTTGACATCCGAATTTACCGTTGTATTGTTTCATATTGTACATTAGAGCCTTTGCTGGTAGATCAGCGGTAAAATATATGATGATACCTTTTACGATGAAAGGCTCTCTAACTGGACCTTCAACTTCAATCCCTTCGCGCAGTTCCCTCACACCGTCAATTAACGGCATTAACAACAAATTTGCTAATGGTTTTTTCTCGTCAAACCATAAAGCGACTAGCACGACATTTTCCTGACGAAATCTCATTGAATACGGCAATTCATTAATCACAAGAAAAATGGGCCAAATTTCAAATTTAGAGGATCGAAATATTTTTACCCCATCGGTGTACATGGTTAATGAAATATTTGCTTCATCACTTAAAAATTTATTATCTTTCATCAAATCCTTGTAAACTGCACCATCGTATATATCAGTGTAGTTTTCTCGATTTCGGCGCCTGTTATTCACGTTCTCTTGTAGTGAATCCCTGAAACCGGGCCGTTTATAAAGCGTTTTAAGTTGTGACGTGATTGACGCTTTAAAGAAATATTTATTTTTTGTCTGTTCATTGCATTTAGGACAAGCTAATCCGGCTCCTTCAACAGCTGTCCAGCACTCATCGCAATAATAATGACGAACTAATGGAATTCGTGATTTATCGAAATCTTTATTGAACCTGTATAGAGTAGTTTTACACTTGTTTTCTCTCGGGCAGTGTAACTCTACAAGTTTTAAGATATCTTCTTGCACTTGAAGATATTGTTACGTCCCGAGAGGGAGATTTGGTTAGGATCGCGCAGTCGCCGATTTAGAGAACGACGTGTCAGATTTATGACCGTCGTTGGTGAGTCCTTTTTGGGACTTACGCGATTCCCGAGTACATATTGTTACGTTTCTTTAAATGAAAACACGGCTAATAGGGGCGGTATAGTATTTATTTATTCACACACAACAAATTCTTTATTTAGATCCGTCTCTCTTTTTCCGATTCTCAAACTCAACTCTCCCTCTTTTTATTTTCTAACAAAATCGTTGTCATGTCAACGTCCTCGTTCGTTCTTTGTCTTTCTTTTTATCCCTTCTTATAACGATCTGAACAACGTTACACTACTCCCCACCAAATTTAGTTGCCGCCCCGGCAACTACCTGAAGAAAACAAAACTAGGATGTGATTGTCATGGTCCATCCAAGTTCTAAACCCGACCTTATTACACTGCCCTGGCATTTGCCCAAGTCCCGAGGGAAAACCATGACTAAAAAACCTGGGAAGGACAGTGTGTACAATTCACAAACTAACTTATATAGGTAATTGATTAAAATTTTCAACTAAGCGGTCTTGGTCCTGTACCCGTTAACTCTTATAAATTACATTTGACATAATAAATTTTTAATGATCTTCAATCTTGGTTATGTGCGATACTTCTTATCCACCTCACGTTGTACTGCTTTCATTGGAGATGAGGACAACTCCTCTTCATTTAAAGGGAACTGAACAGGAAAAGGAGTTCCTCTAAGGCATACAGATAATTCTTTCTTGGCGAGGATCGGGAAACGAAGGATCTCTTTTATGGCACGCAGATAACCTGTGAATTCAAATAATGTGTTTCCATTTGCATTATTATTACAGAGACCTTAAATCCATTAAATCTGTAAACTGCCAATGTCCTTTTCCTATCAAAAATGCAATTACACACATCCAAAACGAAATTTAACTAATCGAAGGTAACTTGACATTGATGCCTGTCAGGAAAGATTTTTTTTTTTTTTTTTTTTTTTTTTTTTTAAACTGGGTTCTTTTCTGGACCTTCAGAATATTTCATCAATCCCCTTCAACACATGTTGTCCTTGGATTAATGAAACATCAAATCCTTTTTTTTTTTTTTTTTTTTTTTTGAAAGCCACAATGAAGCCACAATTACCGACCTCTTATCACGCTTGATAAGTCTATGGCATCCACTTCCGGATTCTCCGGAAATCCTTCCAGAACGCTATTCTACACCTTTTCTATGTGCAATCCGAATTAGCGTTCAAGACTCCAGCCGAGCAATCCTTTACCACTTTCCGGCATCAATGCTTGTTAAACTGGCATCTTTTTTTTTTTTTTTTTTTTTTTTTTTTTTTTTTTAAACCTTATTCTTCATATAGAGCCAACCGATCGATATGAGCGATCTTGAATTTCCCTCGAGAACCTTTTTGAATACGGTAAACGACATCGTTTATTTTTGTCCTTACAATAAATGGGCCTTCCCAATCGCGTTGTAATTTTGGGCATTTCCCTTTGGTTTTACGGGGACAGTACAGCCAAACTTTTTGTCCCGATGAGAAAGAAATCATGTGTGATTTCAAATCGAATCTTGTTTTGGCCTTATTACTTTTCAAAATTAAATTATTTCGAACCTTCTCGTGTACTGAATTCATTTGATTTTTTAGTTGACAGATGAACTCTGGAATAGTGTGAGTATCATTGTTCATTGGGGGATCACCGTGAATGAGATTCAAAGGAAGTTTAAGTTCTCTACCCAACATCATCATTGCTGGAGAGAATTCAGTTGTTTGATGTTTAGAAGAACGATATGCCAAAAGGAAAACAGGGATCCATTTATCCCAATCTTTTTGATTGTCCGAAACAAATTTTGACAGATATTGAAGAATAGTTCTGTTCAGACGTTCAACTAAACCATTCGATTGAGGATGTAAAGGAGTTGTTCTGGTCTTTTTGATACCTAAGAGTTTCAAAGTTTCTTGAAAAACTTGAGATTCAAAATTTCTACCCTGGTCGGAATGTATTTCTAGAGGAATACCAAAACGAGAAATAACATGACTGAGGAGAGCTTCTGCAACCGTATTGGCTTGAAAATTGGGTAGAGGAATTGCTTCAGGCCATTTGGTAAAGTAATCCATGACGACCAGAAGATATTTGTTACCATTTGTTGATTTCGGTAGGGGGCCAAGGA
>JBBLXU010002019.1:0-61586 GCA_037893425.1 Campoplex nolae | reverse complement strand
AATACATGACCAGTTTCTTCTTGGTCGATTCGAACGGAAAACGTCGACGAGAGAAAAACTTGATTGCACTGATGTGAAAGATATTCAATCAAGTTTCGTTTCGGAAATTTTGAAAAACGTCGTTCCTTCACGAAAAATGTTCGGTGATGAGAGCAAAGTCAGACAAGGCATGAAAAATCGTTGTTTCTCGTTCAAGTTCTGGTCAAAAGTCGAAAATCATACTTGGATGTAATATTTGTACATGACAAGTCTCTATTCGGTCGATTCGAACGAAAAACGTTGACGATAGAAAAACACGATTGCACTGATTTAAACCAAATACGATCAATTTCCGTTTCGAAAAGTTTGAAAAACGTCGTTCCTTCACAAAAAATGTTCGGTGATGAGCGAAAAGTCAGACAATGCATGAAAAATCGTTGTTTCTCGATAAATTTCTGGTCAAAATTCGAAAATCATCCTTCGATGTAAAATTTATATGTGACGAGTCTCTTTTCGGTCGATTTAAACAAAAACGTTGACGAGAGAAAAAGTTGATTGCACTGATTCGAACAAAATACGATCAAATTTAGTTTCGAAATTTTCGAAAAACGTCGTTCCTGCACGAAAATTGTTCGGTGATTAGCGAAAAGTCAAACAATGCATGAAAAATCGTTGTTTCTCGTTCAACTTCAGGTCAAAATTCGAAAATCATACTTGGATGTAAGATTTATACAGGACGAGTTTTTTTTCAATCGATTTGAAAAGAAACATATTTGGATGTAAGATTTGTACATGACAAGTCTCTATTCGGTCGATTCGAACGAAAAACGTTGACGATAGAAAAACATGATTGCACTGATTTGAACCAAATACGATAAATTTTCGTTTCGAAAAGTTTGAAAAACGTCTTTCCTTCACGAAAAATGTTCGGTGATGAGAGAAAAGTCAGACAATGCATGAGAAATCGTTGGGTCTCGTTCAATTTCTGGTCAAAAGTCGAAAATTACACTTCGATGTACAATTTATACATGACGAGTTTTTTTTTAATCGATTTGAAAAGAAACGTTGACGAGAGAAAATTTGATTGCACTGATTTGAACCAAATACGAACAAATTTCGATTCGAAAATTTCAAAAAACGTCTTTCCTTCACGAAAAATGTTCGGTGATGAGCGAAAAGTCAGACAATTCATGAAAAATCGTTGTTTCTCGTTCCATTTCTGGTCAAAAGTCGAAAATCATACTTGGATGTAAGATTTGTACGTGACTAGTCTCTATTCGGTCGATTCGAACGAAAAACGTTGACGAGAGAAAAACTTGATTGCACTGATTTTGAACCAAATAGGATCGATTTTCGTTCGAATATTTTGAAAAACGTCGTTCCTTCACGAAAAATGTTCGGTGATGAGCGAAAAGTCAGTCAATGCATGAGAAATCGTTGGGTCTTGTTCAATTTCTGGTCAAAAGTCGAAAATCACACTTCGATGTACAATTTATACATGAAGAGTTTTTTTTCAATCGATTTGAAAAGAAACGTTGACGAGAGAAAAACATGATTGCACTGATTTGAAAGATATTTGATCAAGTTTCGTTTCGGAAATTTTGAAAAACGTCGTTCCTTCACGAAAAAATTTCGGTGATGATAGAAACGTCAGACAAGGCATGAAAAATCGTTGTTTCTCGTTCAACTTCTGGTCCAAAGTCGAAAATCATACTTGGATGTAATATTTGTACATGACAAGTCTCTATTCGGTCGATTCGAACGAAAAACGTTGACAAGAGAAAAACTTGATTGCACTGATTTTGAACCAAATAGGATCGATTTTCGTTCGAATATTTTGAAAAACGTCGTTCCTTCACGAAAAATGTTCGGTGATGAGCGAAAAGTCAGTCAATGCATGAGAAATCGTTGGGTCTTGTTCAATTTCTGGTCAAAAGTCGAAAATCACACTTCGATGTACAATTTATACATGAAGAGTTTTTTTTCAATCGATTTGAAAAGAAACGTTGACGAGAGAAAAACATGATTGCACTGATTTGAACCAAATACGATCAATTTTCGTTTCGAAAAGTTTGAAAAACGTCGTTCCTTCACGAAAAATGTTCGGTGATGAGCGAAAAGTCAGACAATGCATGAGAAATCGTTGGGTCTTGTTCAATTTCTGGTCAAAAGTCGAAAATCATACTTGGATGTAAAATTTTTACATGACGAGTTTCTTTTCGGTCGGTTCCAACGAAAAACGTTGACAAGAGATATAATTGATTCTACTGATTTGAACGAAAAACGTTGATGAAAGAAACACTTGATTGCACTGATTTGAACCGAATACGATCGATTTTCGTTTCGAACAATTTGAAAAACGTCATTCCATCACGAAAAATGTTCAGTGATGAGCGGAAAGTCAGACAATGCATGGAAAGTCGTTGATTCTCGCTTAATTACTCGACAAAAGTCGAAAATCATGCTTCGATGTAAAATTTATACGTGACGAGTCTCTTTTCGGTCCATTTGAACGTAAAACGTTGACAAGAGAAAAACTTGATTTCACTGATTTGAACCCAATACGATCAATATTCGTTTCGAAAAGTTTGAAAAACGTCGTTCCTTCACGAAAAATGTTCGGTGATGAGCGAAAAGTCAGACAATGCATGAAAAATCGTTGTTTCTCGTTCAACTTCAGGTCAAAATTCAACTTCAGGTCAAAATGCGAAAATCATACTTGGATGTAAGATTTGTACGTGACTAGTCTCTATTCGGTCGATTCGACGGAAAAACGTTGACGAGAGAAAAACTTGATTGCACTGATTTGAACATAATACGATCAATTTTCGTTTCGAAAAGTTTGAAAAACGTCGTTCTTTCACGAAAAATGTTCGGTGATGAGCGAAAAGTCAGTGAATGCATGAGAAATCGTTGGGTCTTGTTCAATTTCTGGTCAAATGTCGAAAATCACACTTCGATGTACAATTTATTCATGACGAGTTTTTTTTCAATCGATTTGAAAAGAAACGTTGACGAGAGAAATATTGATTGCACTGATTTGAACCAAATACGATCAAATTTCGATTCGAAAATTTAAAAAAACGTCTTTCCTTCACGAAAAATGTTCGGTGATGAGCGAAAAGTCAGACAATTCATGAAAAATCGTCGTTTCTCGTTCAATTTCTGGTCAAAAGTCGAAAATCATACTTGGATGTAAGATTTGTACATCTTGGAAAAACCATCTTGCGAAAACCACACCAATGGTGTGGTTCTCGCAAGGAAATACGTTCCAGGAGATACGAAAATGATAACGGGCAGAATAAAATCAAGCAATGAATGGTGCATGGGGAATTGCAACGAGAGCGAGGATAAAAAATCTAAAAAAAAGATTTGGACTGAAGGAAGCATTAACAAAAAGCGGAATGCTGTACAGAGTAGAAGCGTGGGGGTGAAAGAAAAATGAGCAAATGGAAATACCCCAGGCGAGATACGTAAAGATGGTTATGGCAATAAACAAGAACACGCCAGGTTATATCTGGAAAATGGAAGCAGGGGTAGTAGGAATATAAATTGAAATTTGAAAGAGAGCGGTGAAATATCTGATGGTACTGATTAGGATGGCAGAACACAGATGGCCGAGGAAATTCCTACAAGAAGAGTAAAGGGCAATCTTAAACAGGAACCCGTAGAAATGAGGGAAAGCAATGGAGACATCCATGGAAGCAGTTGAAGAAGGGCAGATCTGGCGAAAGGATATAGAAGGGGTCAAAGAAATAATTAAAAGTGTGACACAGATAAGAACAGACATTGAGATCCAAGAACACGGCAACAAGATGGACAAGTCGAGGAACCGCAGGGAGTACAAAGACATAAAAGAGAGAATAGGAATGAAAGGGGATTGGGAAAAAGAAGACGTGAGAGGGGAACCGAACGAGACGTGGGCCTGTATAACGAGCGGAAACCCGGACAGGGATGAATATAAAGGGTTTAGGGAAAGCGAATGCACTATGTGTTAGAGAGAGAAAGAAAACTTGGCGCACGTATGTAAGTGCACAGAAATAAGGAACGAAATAGACAGAAAAGTGTCGGGTGATCTGACCAACTGGATAAGGAGAAATGACACGGAAGTGATGGAGAATAAATATTTCACCCACAACTAATTATTTCATCAACAACAATTAATTAATACCTCAACAGCTAATTGATTCAATCACAACTCATCATTTTAGTCACCACTAATAATTTTCGTCGCAATAAGGAAAATGAGAATGGAAAGGTGAGGGAGCCTTATCGGCATCCGGGTGATGCTCCGCTGACGGGAGAGCGCTCAGCCCGTCGCCCTCTGTCAAGATTTCTGTAAAACCAGAATCCATGACAGGGGATAGGGCTGTCCCGTTACACAACTAATAATTATTTTATCCACAAACAATGATTTTATCAACAACTAATTATAATCTCAACAAATAAATATTATTTCAACAACTAATTATTTTGATATCACTTATAATCTCAATCACAACGTATTATTTTACCCACAGCTAATTATTGTATTCATTACCAATAAAAGTACCTCCACGGGAATACGTGGGGAAAAATAAACTTACGGTAAATATAAGGAAAACAAAAATTTTAATTTTCAAAAACAGAGGAATGAAGAAAAAAGGACAAAGATGAAAATACAAGCAACACGAATTGGAAGTAGTGAAAAAGTACAAGTACCGGGGAGTGTGGTTCTCGCAAGGAAATACGTTTCAGAAGCATACGAAAAGGATAACGGGCAGAGTAAAATGAAGCAAGAAATGGTGCATGGGGAATCGCAACGAGAGCGAGGATAAAAAGTCTAAAAAAAAAGATTAGGACTGACGGAAGCATTAACAAAAAGCGGAATGCTCTACGGAGTAGAAGCACGGGGGTGAAAGAAAAATGAGCAAATGGAAATACCCCAGGCGAGATACGTAAAGATGGTTATGGGAATAAACAAGAACACGCCAGGTTATATCTGGAAAATGGAAGCAGGGGTAGTAGGAATATAAATTGAAATTTGAAAGAGAGCGGTGAAATATCTGATGGTACTGATTGAAATGGCAGAACACAGATGGCCGAGGAAATGCCTACAAGAAGAGTAAAGGGCAATCTTAAACAGGAATCCGTAGAAATGAGGGAAATCAATGGTGACATCGATGGAAGCAGTTAAAGAAGGGCAGATTTTGCAAGAAATCAGAGAAAAAGATATAGAAGGGGTCGAAGGAATAATTAAAAGTGTGAAACAGATAGGAACAGACATTGCGATCCAAGAAAACGGGAACAAGATGGACAAGTCGAGGAACTGCAGGGAGTACAAAGACATAAAAGAGAGAATAGGAATGAAAGAGTATTGGGAAAGAGAAGACTTTAGAGGGGAACTGAACGAGACGTGGGCCTGTATAACGAGCGGAAACCCGGAGAGGGAGAAATATAAAGGGTTTAGGGGAAGCAAATGCAGCATGTGTTAGACAGAGAAAGAAAACTTGGCGCACGTATGTGTGTGCACAGAAATAAGGAACGAAATAGACAGAAAAGTGTCGGGTGATCTGACCAACTGGATAAGGAGAAATGACACGGAAGTGATGGAGAATAATTATTTCACCCACAACTAATTATTTCATCAACAACAATTAATTATCACCTCCACAGCTAATTTATTTACTCACAACTTATTATTTTTGTCGGCACTAATAGTTTTTGTCTCAATAAGTAAAAGGAGAATGGAAAGGTGAGGGAGCCTTATCGGCGTCCGGGTGATGCTCCGCTGACGCGAGGGCGCTCAGCCCGTCGCCCTCTGTCAAGATTTCTGTGAAACCAGATTCCATGACAGGGGATAGGGCTGTCCCGTTACACAACAAATAATTGTTTTATCCACAAACAATGATTTTATCAACAACTAATTATAATCTCAACAAATAAATATTATTTCAACAACTAATTATTTTGATATCACTTATTATCTCAATCACAACGTATTATTTTACCCATAGCTAATTATTGTATTCATTACTAATAAAAGTACCTCCAGGGAAATACGTGGGGAAAAATGGACTGACGGTCAATATCAGCAAAACAAAAATTTTAGTTTTCAAAAACAGAGCAAGGAAGAAACAAGGACAAAGATGAAAATACAAGCAACACGAATTGGAAGTAGTGAAGGAGTACAAGTACCTGGGAGTGTGGATCTTGCAAGAAAATACGTTCCAGAAGCATACGAAAATGATAACGGGCAGATTGAAAGAAAGCAATAAATAGTGCATGGGGAATTGCAACGAGAGCGAGGATAAAAAGTCTGAAAAAAAGATTAGGACTGACGGAAGCATTAACAAAAAGCGGAATGCTGTACGGAGTAGAAGCGTGGGGGTGGAAGAAAAAGGAACAAATGGAAATACTCCAGGCGAGATATGTAAAGATGGCTATGGGAATAAACAAGAACACGCTAGGTTATATCTGGAAAATGGAAGCAGGGGTAGTGGGAATATCATTTGAAATTTGATATAGAGCGATGAAATATCTGATTGTACTGATTGAAATGGCAGATCAGAGATGGCCGAGGAAATGCCTACAAGAAGAGTAAAGGGCAATCTTAAACAGGAACCCGTAGAAATGAGGGAAAAAAATGGAGACATCCATGGAAACAGTGGAAGAAGGGCAGAAGTGGCAAGAAATCAGAGAAGAGGATATAGAAGGGGTCGAAGGAATAATTAAAAGTGTGACACAGATAAGAACAGACCTTGAGATCCAAGAAAACGGGAACGAGATGGACAAGTCAAGGTACAGCAGGGAGTACAAAGTCATAAAAGATAGAATAGGAATGAAAGAGGATTGGGAAAGAGAAGACGTGAGAGGGGAACTGAAGAAAACGTAGGCCTGTATAACGAGCGGAAACCCGGACAGGGATGAATATAAAGGGTTTAGGGAAAGCAAATGCACTATGTGTTAGAGAGAGAAAGAAAACTTGGCGCACGTATGTAAGTGCACAGAAATAAGGAACGAAATAGACAGAAAAGTGTCGGGTGATCTGACCAACTGGATAAGGAGAAATGACACGGAAGTGATGGAGAATAATTATTTCACCCACAACTAATTATTTCATCAACAACAATTAATTAATACCTCAACAGCTAATTGATTCAATTACAACTTATTATTTTAGTCACCACCAATAATTTTCGTCACAATAAGGAAAAGGAGAATGGAAAGGTGAGGGAGCCTTATCGGCATCCGGGTGATGCTCCGCTGACGGGAGAGCGCTCAGCCCGTCGCCCTCTGTCAAGATTTCTGTGATACCAGAATCCATGACAGGGGATAGGGCTGTCCCGTTACACAACAAATAATTATTTTATTCACAAACAATGATTTTATCAACAACTAATTATAATCTCAACAAATAAATATTATCTCAACAACTAATTATTTTGATATCACTTACAATCTCAATCACAACGTATTATTTTACCCACAACTAATTATTGTATTCATTACCAATAAAAGTACCTCCAGGGGAATACGTGGGGAAAAATAGACTGACGGTAAATATAAGGAAAACAAAAATTTTAATTTTCAAAAACAGAGGAATGAAGAAACAAGGACAAACATGAAAATACAAGCAACACGAATTGGAAGCAGTGAAAAAGTACAAGTACCGGGGAGTGTGGTTCTTGCAAGGAAATACGTTCCAGAAGCATACGAAAAAGATAACGGGCAGAGTAAAATGAAGCAATAAATGGATCATGGGGAATCGCAACGAGAGCGAGGATAAAAAGTCTAAAAAAAAGATTAGGACTGACGGAAGCAATAACAAAAAGCGGAATGCTGTACGGAGTAGAAGCGCGGGGGTGGAAGAAAAAGGAACAAATGGAAATACTCCAGGCGAGATATGTAAAGATGGCTATGGGAATAAACGAGAACACGCCAGGTTATATCTGGAAAATGGAAGCAGGGGTAGTAGGAATATAAATTGGAATTTGGAAGAGAGCGGTGAAATATCTGATGGTACTGATTGAAATGTCAGAATACAGATGGCCGAGGAAATGCCTACAAGAAGAGTAAAGGGCAATCTCAAACAGGAATCCGTAGAAATGAGAGAAAGCAATGGAGACATCCATGGAAGCAGTTGATGAAGGGCAGATCTGGCAAGAAATCAGAGAAAAGGATAAAACCCGAAAATTCCCCTAGGGAAAAAAAGGTAGGGACAAGTACATTGATGGTCCCTCGTTTTCTGATGATATCAAAAAAGTATAAAAAAAATTCTATAAAAAACATCATCCCTAGTGGAAAGTGTAACCTAGCAAAACCGAATTTGAACCGTCCGTTGGTTTTTATTTGTCGTTTTTAAACCGACTTTGAACCGAAGATCGCTGGTAGCGCTTGAACCGTGACACGGTTGCAGAACTGTCTCGTAACTAAGATTTTGTCGGTCGCAGAACCGTCGCATGGTTTTACCCTACATTCGCTCGGTCAACGAATTGTCGCTGAACCGTGTGGTGGTTGTTTACTCATTCGGTTCATAAATGGTCGTCGAACGGCCCAATGGTTTTACCCTACATCTGCTCGGTCAACGAATCGTCGCTGAACCGTGTGGTGGTTATTTCACTCATTCGGTTCATAAATGGTCGTTGAACGGCCCAATGGTTTCACCCTACATCTGCTCGGTCAACGAATCGTCGCTGAACCGTGTGGTGGTTATTTCACTCATTCGGTTCATAAATGGTCGTTGAACGGCCCAATGGTTTTACCCTACATTCGCTCGGTCAACGAATCGTCGCTGAACCGTATAGTGGTTCTTCACTCATTCGGTTCATAAATGGTCGTTGAACGGCCCAATGGGTTCACCCTACATCTGCTCGGTCAACGAATCGTCGCTGAACCGTGTGGTGGTTATTCCACTCATTCGGTTCATAAATGGTCGTTGAACGGGCCAATGGTTTTACCCTACATTCGCTCGGTCAACGAATTGTCGCTGAACCGTGTGGTGGTTCTTCACTCATTCGGTTCATAAATGGTCGTTGAACGGCCCAATGGTTTTACGCTACATCCGCTCGGTCAACGAATCGTCGCCGAACCGTATAGTGGTTTTACACTCATGCAGTTCATAAATGGTCGTTGAACGGCCCAATGGTTTTACCCTACATCCGCTCGGTCAACGAATCGTCGCCGAACCGTATAGTGGTTTTACACTCATTCGGTTCATAAATGGTCGTTGAACGGCCCAATGGTTTTACGCTACATCCGCTCGGTCAACGAATCGTCGCCGAACCGTATAGTGGTTTTACACTCATTCGGTTCATAAATGGTCGTTGAACGGCCCAACGGTTTCACCCTACATCTGCTCGGTCAACGAATCGTCGCTGAACCGTATAGTGGTTTTACACTCATTCGGTTCATAAATGGTCGTTGAACGGCCCAATGGTTTTACCCTACATTCGCTCGGTCAACGAATCGTCGCTGAACCGTATAGTGGTTTTACACTCATTCAGTTCATAAATGGTCGTTGAACGGGCCAATGGTTTTACCCTACATTCGCTCGGTCAACGAATCGTCGCTGAAACGTGTGGTGGTTTTACACTCATGCAGTTCATAAATGGTCGTTGAACGGCCCAATGGTTTTACCCTACATCCGCTCGGTCAACGAATCGTCGCTGAACCGTGTGGTGGTTTCTCGCTCATTCGGTTCACGAATCGTTACTGAACGGTTGAATGGTTTTGTTTTTATATCCGTTCGGTCAGTGAATCGTTGTTGAACCGTATGGTGGTTTTTCACTCATTCGGTTAACGAATCGTTGCCGAACGGTTGAATGGTTTTGTTCTTATATATCCGTTTGATCAACAATCGTTGCTGAACCGTATGGTGGTTTTTCACTCATTCGGTTCACGAATCGTTGCCGAACGGGAAAATAGTTGTAACGAGCATGATGTCTTCAACGCTGTAAATACTCTACTAAAGTGGTGCTCCGAAATCTAGAGTCGCGGTAGCGACTCTGAGACAAGTACATTTATGTTATGACGAGTCGCTGACAGAGAGTCTTTACCGGAGCGATAGCGTTTCCAATTGTTTTCGAAAATTTTCAAAATTTGTTTCTTTAATAATTAATGAAATACAGTAGTTCAGAGAATACTGTAAGTTGACGTATTTTTTATTTATTTTTTTTCTTTCGATTGCGACCTCTCCGAACTCTCTAGCTCAACGCATTGAAGAGATATTAATTATTTATTTTTTAATTGGATCAAAAAATGGGTCGGGTTTTCGCACACATTTTTGATGTTTATTTGTTTTTTTTTCAGAGACAAATCTGGTGCTATAATACATTTTATATATCTATATTATTTTTTTCCTGGTGCCGTAATACATTTTATATATCTGTATATTTTTTTCCTGGTGCCATAATACAAACATATACCTATATATATTTCCGTGAATGACGTTTCATATGTTGTTTATTACGAAAACTACTGAGGTTATAAAGATCGCGAATATGATGACAGTTCACCGATTTATATTTCCGTGAATGACGTTTTCCATATGTTGTTTATTACGAACAACTATTGAGGTTATAAAGATCGCGAATATGATGACAGTTCACCGATACTGTTTTTTTCCCGGCTCTGTGATTCAATATCGACGGGGAGTCGATAATTGTTTCAATAAGTATTGGAGCCGTTTCTGAGCATCTTCTTCGTTTTTTCGGCATTTTTGTCCTGCACGCTTCCATCGTGGCGGTCTGACCTGCTCATCTAAAAAATATAATAAGAATTAACTATATAATGCAAGATTTTGTATACTAAAAACACATGGACAAAAAATACATTCCATTTTTTGAGAATAGCATTTTGAAAACAATTTTTGAATTTTCGAATACTCTACTCGAGTTTTGCATTTTTTATTAAAAATTTTTTTTTCAAGGGTCGTTGCCATTTTGGAAGTTACAATGGTGATTCTTTGCAGGATAGTAGACAACAAAAACTCATGATCCACTTTATGGAAAAACTGCTCACGTTATCATTGAAAAGAACTCCTTCAAAATATAACTATGACTGTAACCGTAAAACACTCCTCCTTCAAAATATAACTAATGTAATAAAGTACATTGCATTAATTTCTTAAAAAAAACGTCATCTGAAAAATCAAATGCTAGGAATTCACGATTCAAAAATTAATAAAATAACTCAAACCTGCTAAATTACGGAAATGCACCAATAAAAAAGTTAAATTCGCAGGACGTACATTAATATGTTGTAATAAATTACAAACAAAACAATACAAGAGAATTGACAAAAATTACGAACATTTTACTATGTAAAAAATTACAACACAAATAATTGCAACGGAATAAAACTGACCATACTTTATTATTATTAGAAGTTACAATCAAGAGCTTCGATCGCTCATCTAGCAGGGAGGCTGTATGTTTCAAAGTGGTCTGTTTTTCAATTTATCAAGTTGATGTTAATAAAAAAAATGTTAAATTTGAGCATAAAACTATCGAGTTATTAAATATTCATTGAATATATTTCAAGATTTTGTCGAACCTTGTTTGTTGTCTATTTTGACTGGTGAGGTCGATTTTAGGTCACCATTCCATGATGAATCTTGTTTTTTTTGGTCACCATTGCATGATGAATTTTATTTCTGGGCATCGGAAATAAAATAAGATTTTCCTTTTTATGTTATCACCCGCTATATACAGAAAGGAGAGATGCTGCTACTTTTAAACAATGGTTCAAAATATAGTACTCACCCATTTTACAGAGTAGTTGCGTACTGTTATTTGTTAAGAGCACACAACTATATTTTTCTTATTCAAAATTTATCGTGTCAAACGATTGAATTAAGCAGGAACATATCCGTCGTAGCTTAGTAACACCGCGCTCATCAGTTGCCGGCGCGGTAATGAGCATTGCACAGTGGAATACGGTCGACATTCTACGATAACGGGCGAATCAAATTACAAATTTGACTCTCTTGTAATCTTATCATTGTACATTGCATCGATGGCGGTGGGTATGGAGGTGTGAATTGCATTATTGATTTTATTGCATTTTTATACTCGTTTTATGATTTTCATAGTAATCATTATCATCAATGGAAAATCTTGAAGGCGATGAATAAAATCCGTCGGTTTTTCGGGTTCACTACATTCCAAAAAAACAGCATGAATACTGTGGGAAAAATGGAAACCAGTACATTTATGTAACTTAGACAGTAGGTTTCGTGAAACCCTACAAATTACTCAAGTAATAGAGATCTCTGCACAATTATCCTCGTCAAATTTTGATCCAACATGATGTATGAATAATTGTCCTCAAAAAAATGAGTCGTTTGAAAACTATCCAAAAAACAAATGCATGATGATTTATAAGAAGAGGTAGTTTGATTTTCTCTCGGGACTTGCCTCAATCAAATGAGCAATTCATTACGAAAAGTTATAGAAAAAAAAAAACCATTTCAACCGTAATAAATAAAATAATTCTGCTAAATCGTGGTAATGCATGAAAAACTTTTAGTTCATAAGAGCAAAACGTTGTCAAATAAAAGCAAAAGTGACAATATAAGCAAACGTACATGAAATGACGAATAAAAAGAATTACAAACATAGTGCATCATAAAAAATGGAGAACAAAGAAATTACGAATGGAAAAATATGATAGCCAAAAATTATAAATCAAACAATATTACAAAAGCATTCAAAAAATTACGAACATGAACAAATTACCAATTGAAAAAGAATTACAAAACTTGAAAAAATTACAATTCAGATGCAAAGTTGTCAGAGTGAATATCTGCTAAAATTATTAGAATCACAAAAATATACAAAAAAAATTACAATCAAGAATAATTATAAACAAAAATAATAACAAAAAAATTGAAACGGAAAAAAAATTGTCCGGTTCATTACAATCCGATAAGCTCTTTTTAGTTTTTAGGTTTCGAACGAATCTCAAAATGTCCTAATAAGATAAGACAGTGTGATGCTTGTGGCAGCATGGAAACACTCTAGACAAAAACTTCGCTGACAACTGTTCAAAGCGTTTTGATTGTTCAACTTTTAATATTGTCTATAGATGAGAAAACTTTGAAACTTTCAAAGATTGATTTTAGTATTAAAGGTATTTCATCCGCTGTAGTTACTGTTTGCAGCCAAAAATTTAAAGTCAATGGTGCTATATTCCATAATGGTCGAACCATATTTCAAGGGCATTATACGAGCATGTTAAGATCTGGTACGTCATGGGTTGTTGCTGATGATACTAAAGTCGAAAAAAAAAGTTGGCCGAGAAACGCCAAGAATAGTTATGTGTATTTTTTGGAACGAACAACAAAATGAATTAATGATAACAGGATTTCATCTATATTGTGTCGTAACATGCAGATTTTCCAATATCCTGTAAAATTTCAAGTTCACAGTGCACAAAAAGTCGTCAAATCAAATCTCAAAAGACAGCATGAATGCTGTGAAAAAATTGGAGACAAGTACATTTATGTTTTGTCACCTAAACAGGAGTCTCAGTGAAACCCTACGTGTTACTCATGTAGTCCAATAAACGAATGCACGATGATTTATAAGAAGAAGTAGTTCTATCTATTCTCTCGAAACTTGCCTTAAATTTATAAAAAGACCATTTCAAACGTTATGATAAAATAAAATGAATCTGTTAAATTATGGTAATGCATGTAAAACGTTTGGTTTAAAGAAACAAAACGTTGTCAAATAAATGCAAAAGCGACGAGTACATCGGATGACGGATGAAAAACATTACAAACATAATGGTATTGTAAAAAAATGGAGACCAAAGAAATTACCAAAAAGATATAAATAGCAAAACATTATTAACAAAACAATAATACAGAAACATTCAAAAAATTAGGAGCATAAACGAATTACCAATCGAAAAAGAGTTACAAGATAAACAATTGCAACGGTTTGGAAATCGTCCTAGTCTTACTTAAAATTACCATACAAAGTTGTCAGAGTGAATATTTCCTAAAACAAAAATATACAAAGAAAAAAATTACAAACGAAAAAAACACGAAAGGAAAAAATTGCAAATGAAAAAACTAGAATAGAAAAAAATACAAATGAAAAGAATAGAAGTGAAAAAAATTACGAACGAAAAAAAATATAAACGAGAATAATTACAAACAAAAAATAATTTTTTAAATAAAATACAAACAAAAAAATTGAAACGAAAAAAAAATTTTGCCGTACTTGGTGAGTTCGTGAACATGAGATGTAAGTGTATTACGTGAAGTTAACAACGAAAAAACTTCGCCAAGTACGGCAAAATTTTTTTTTCGTTTCAATTTTTTTGTTTGTATTTTATTTAAAAAATTATTTTTTGTTTGTAATTATTCTCGTTTATATTTTTTTTCGTTCGTAATTTTTTTCACTTCTATTCTTTTCATTTGTATTTTTTTTCTATTCTAGTTTTTTCATTTGCAATTTTTTCCTTTCGTGTTTTTTTCGTTTGTAATTTTTTTCTTTGTATATTTTTGTTTTTCGTGTTTACACTGCCGACCAAAAATATGGAATCACCAGACAACAATCACAGCCGCACTAAAAGTTTGATAGCTTTGTGGAAAATCAAGATATTCGAATTTAACAAGCGGCATTTTGAAGAGGACAAATTTACCTTCAAATCCCTTTTTTTAAAAGTTTTCTGCGATTTTTTTTGGTTTTGGTACGCTATTTTGAAAATGACTCTTTTCCTCTGTTTTTCTGTTCGTTGAAAATTGGACGCATGACTCGTGGAAATTTTTTCTGTTGAATTTCATCGAGACAACCTCAAAGGGAGGAGCAATAGCTTCAATTCCGTTTTTGAAAAAGTTTGATACGATTTTTTTTCGCAGAGTTATCGTATTTTTTCCTGAAAAAGACTTTTTTTAGAAAATACGACTGAACTCGAAGATTTCGAGACTTAGATGAAATTGGTAGGAGAGAAAAAAGTTGCAGAAGATTGTTCTGAATCGACTGGAATTTTATCAGAATTTTCCTCCGATATTTTTTTTTTCGTCATTTCCAGTCAGAACTCCAACATCTAAAGTGGCTTAATTCGAAAACTATGGGGTTTGGGCCAAAGTATCGAGAGAGGAAATCTTTTTATTTTTGAGTTTTTGATCGATGATAATTTTTACAGAATGTTTTCGGAATGTTCAGAAAATCATAATTCGGAAAATCGCCGAACCAATAGGGGGATAAGTTATATTTTTCCACTTATCAATCGTCTATGTTTTATGTTTCAGGGCCCACTGGTATCTTTTTTTTGTTCAAAAGACGCAACAAGGGCTTTTTGATCACCTTCACTAGTGATATAAGGGTTTTTATAAAACGCAACCACGTTTTCCTCGCCTTTCCGAGCGCTTCGGCGGCACTTTCAAGTCCTAGGAGTCACTGGTGAACGTGATCAAAAAGCCCTTTTTGCGTCTCTTGAACAAAAAAAACGATACCAGTGGGCCCTGAAACATAAAACATGGACGATTGATAAGTGGAAAAATATAACTTATCCCCCTATTGGTTCGGCGATTTTCCGAATTTTGATTTTCTTAACATTCCGAAAAAATTCTGAAAAAATTCTCTTCGATCAAAAACTCAAAAATAAAAAGATTTTCTGTCTGGATACTTTGGCCCAAACCCCATAGTTTCCGAATTAAGCCACTTTAGATGTCGGAGTTCTGACTGGAAATGACGAAAAAAAAAAATATCGGAGGAAAATTCTGATGAAATTCCAGTCGATTCAGAACAATCTTCTGCAACTTTTTTCTCCCTTACCAATTTCATCTAAGTCTCGAAATCTTCGAGTTCAGTCGTATTTTCTAAAAATAGTCTTTTTCAGGAAAAAATACGATAACTCTGCGAAAAAAAATCGTATCAAACTTTTTCAAAAACGGAATTGAAGCTATTGCTCTTCCCTTTGAAGTTGTCTCAAAGAAATTCAACAGAAAAAATTTCCACGAGTCATGCGTCCAGTTTTCAACGAACAGAAAAACATTGGAAAAGAGTCATTTTCAAAATAGCGTACCAAAACCAAAAAGAATCGTAGAAAACTTTTAAAAAAAGGGATTTGAAGGTAAATTTGTCCTCTTCAAAATGCCGCTTGTTAAATTCAAATATCTTGATTTTCCACAAAGCTATCGAACTTTTAGTGCGGCTGTAATTGTTGTCTGGTGATTCCATACTTTTGGTCGGCAGTGTATATGACATAAATTTTCAAGACGTCGGATTAAGCTTTTTGAACAACATTGAAGCGCGGATGACTCCAACTCTATCTCTAGAAGCGCAGACGGGCTCACCTAATCCTGACAGTTGAATTCGTTTTTCACACCGAACGTTAATTTTTTTCTCTTAAGAGGACAAATTGTATTTTTCAATCTCTTAAATCATATCAATTTTCAAGTTATTCTGTTGATGAAATAAAATTTTTATTTTTTTATTTTTTCTTGATATACCGTGTCTTTTAAATTATATCAGACTCGAGTGTTTTGTTTGTCAAATGATCAATTTTTTTTTGTTTTCCATAAGAGACTTTGAATTTCTTTTTTTTTAGAGTAAATTCCATTTATAATTTTTCTCTCAAATCAAATCAAATTCGACTCCAGTCCTTCTGTTTTGCAAATCAAATACCAAACTTTTTTGTAAAAGATTATGAAATTTGCATTCCCTGGAAAAACTGTTTTTGCTTTTTCTCAATTCCGTTCATATTTTGCGTTTTTCGGTTCGTTAAATCCAATATTAAACTTTTTCGTTTTTGATAATGAATTTTTTTTCTTTTCTCCAAAAGAAAAAAATTTATTTATTGTTTATTTGCACGACTTAATCTAACTTAACCTCGAAATT
Organism: Campoplex nolae; assembly: GCA_037893425.1. Classification (NCBI taxonomy): domain Eukaryota; kingdom Metazoa; phylum Arthropoda; class Insecta; order Hymenoptera; family Ichneumonidae; genus Campoplex; species Campoplex nolae. The sequence goes on along the minus strand of JBBLXU010002019.1, from coordinate 44,769 downwards.
TAGCAACGCAACAATGATGTCAAGGATACGAAGCAGAAATATTTTAGTCATTTAATGTATATTCTTCAGTTAAATTTAAGTAAGAAAAAGTAGAGTTCATCAAAATGTGTATACTCTATTTGGTGATAATTTAATCATACTGTGATTCTTATTAATAAGTTAATATAAGAACGATGAGTTGAGAAATGTACAATTTGATAATGATTTCATAAATTATTCAAATCGATAAATATAACATTTTGTTATACTTTGCGCCCGCTGATTTTTCACGTGTTAGGTTAGCGTATGTTTTATTCAATTTGATGACGTTATTGACTGCAGCAATCTCAGAAACCTCTGGTATCCTCTGATTACGGAGGGTGTTGTCAGACATGCAGGTGGTGCTTGGATGGATACAGGAATCGTCGTAAAAAACCATCAAAGTCCGACATTTCGATTCTGTAAACATGTTATAATTCTGTTAACAATATTTCGTTATCGGCATACACGCAATATTCAATGAACATGTACATTAGGGTGTCCTTTATTTCCCAAATTGACGTTTTCCACTTGGGTACGGTTTAAATCGTTTGTTTATAGTCCAAAAACAACTTATTTGGAAAAATTTTTTTTTTTTATATGCCCTTAACCCCTGCCTAAATGACGATACTTTTCCTATTTAATTAACATGGGATTTTTTCACTTTTTACATTTCAATTTTTTTCTCTCCTACCATATTCATTAGCTCACTTTAAATTGTGGATTCTACTTCTATTATGATGTCTTCAGTTGGTCAATTTTTTATATTGGTGACAAAATAGTTGTTCATGAGATTTCGAAAGGTTAAATTTTTTTTTTTCGTGTTTTTTTAATGATTTTTAATATTTTTGAGCTACTTAACTTTTTAATGATTCAATGATATTATATATATGTATGTTTCCAATTATCAAGGGCTTAAAAGAGTTAAATTCACTTTAATATTCATTTAATGTAATTTATTAGTTGTTATTGTACAATAATTACTACTACAAGAGTTAATGTATGCGAATACTTTTAATCCAACAATCATAAAAATGCACTGTTGAACTATTGCAATTTCAATTTTTTTGTGTCACACTCTTTTGTTACACTTGAAAATTTATTTTTTTAATCACTTACTACCTGAAGCAGATACAGTTTTTGATTTTCATCTCTGGTCAACACATGAATGTACTCTTGCATCAATTGTATAGTTCTCTCCGCTAACTCAGTGACTACTTTCATATTTTCAACAATTTTTCAGCCTTCTTGTCCTATAGTCCTTATTATTCGGCCAAGTTTTTGGATCGAATTCTAGAAATTTTTTTTCAACCCGTTTCAGCCCAGGACGCCCCTCGAGTTACACCGCTATTTAGTGTCTCATAGACACTGCTACTCTGGCCTAAAAAAAATTAAAAGCGCAATCTTTTAGTTAAAAATGAGCTCTTTCCGATGATACCCACGAAATTTCTCAAAAAAAAATTTGCATTACAAGAAAATGCGGTTTAAAATTTTTTAAAATGATTCTCTCACACTGTTTTTTTAAATTGAATTTTCAAAGGAAAACGTCAATTTGGGAAATAGCGGACACCCTAATGTACACGTATATCAATATTATAACCTCCAGACTGCCGGAAAGCCGATGTATCGGCGGCTGGACCCATATGATATCTACTTTGTATATTATGTTTTGCTACATGATATAAGAATCTACCGAGTCTCTTGAATACAAGTTTGGGCACTTTTCAAGGACGTTTTAACACCTCAAATCCTGGCTGTCTGAAGGCTAATGACACATACTTTTGGTAATGTCAATCTTACCATAGGTGTTTCGTACCGCGTCGCGAACAGGATCAATCCGTCTCCCAATTGTTGGTCAATCTTATTCCATTGGTGTTGCCGTCGTTGGTAATTATTATAGCTGGCGCTACAATGTCTTCAACTTCGATGAATTCTCGAATATCTGACAATTCCAAAAGTTGTATGTGTCCCGCACCGAGAGCATTTCCGCCATTGTGGAACAATTTGACAAACGCCCCACTCACTACAATTCCTCGGGTATTGACAAACTTGACAAGATTCATGACTTTGGCGAACCGGTTGTTTGTTAGATAAACATGTTCGTCACAATGTCGAGTTCCTCTCCTCGGGTTATGGCAGCTATATGTCGCCCCTTTTATTATGGCTCGGCTGTACATTTGAACCTTATCCATGCAAGTATGATCGGATCTGCCCAAAGCTTCAGCTTGCCACGCCAATGGTACTACGTTGTTGAAGTTTCCCAAGCCATTGAAATCACTTCCATCGCCATCATTTACCGCTTGTTGCCTCGATCCTCTTGTTAATATTTGATCTACTAATTGTTTCGTCGTATCGGTCACCGTCGGATCGTATTTAATGTTCATCACAAAGTCTCTCATCAAGTACCGCGACATGATTTGAAGGGCCCTCCCTTTTGCGCTTGTTACTGAATCGATAATTTTTTTATTATACGATTCAAATTGAAAGGTACTGTGAACCCACAGAGGTCCTCAATTCCTTACAGTCTGCGGTAAATGATTGAGTAGGTGAACATTGAACTTCATGTTAGCTTCTCCGAAGATAGCTTGAAAATCTTTCACATATCTTTCAATCATCGTTTGTGCACGGTCAAGTTCATCTCGGCTGATAGAATCTCTGTTAAATATATGAATGGCTTCCGATAATAACGACAAGTGTTCAAGATCAACGTCGCGAATAATCCCTTCCAAGCATGGAATGCAGTAATAGAGCAACCAATTTCTCAATTCAGAAGCTTTCCACTTTGCAAAAGTTTTCATACCTCTTGGTTTTCTCGCAATTCGACTTGGCGGGCGAATTTTCATTAGCCTTCGAGTGATCCTTTCGAGGGTCGCTTGGTCACCGCGATACCAAGGAGCCCTGGCAGGACCGAAAAGTAACAACCACATGTGCAGTTTCACGACTCCAAGAAACACGTTATGCATGGAGTCCACTACAATTCCTCGAGCCAAGTCTAACATTGGTATCTTTCTCAGAATCGAATCGCCCTTTACGCCTTTAACTTTCACATTGGTGCGCATCGCTTCATCCATATCAGCTCGAATTTCTCGATCGGTACGATTTCGAGCTTGTTCGATGGGAAATCGCCATGAAGAGACTTCCCGCTTTTTAGTCGAATAGGGGTTCGCAATCGATTTACCTTTGGCGTAGCAAAATGTGCATCCGTATTCCCCGTTATACTGAGTCATATTCAGAAGCGATGGCCTGGCAGCTGAGTCGACTGTGCACATAACTGTTATAAATTTGCTGGTAACTTTATCGATACCATTAGGTTTCCATGTTAGGTTCCCTGTGGCATACAAATCGCGCAATTCCTTGCATATGGGAAGCAAGTACGAGTTCAACCGTGGATGATCTTTGTCGACCCAAATACCAGCCAATAACATGTGCCGTTTGCGCGCGTGGGGTGGCAATTCGTTGATAGTCAGTAGCACAGGCCAAGCGCTGCAGTTTGATGATTCTGCTACTTGACAGCCATCCGTATTCATTACGAAAGAGAAGTTCCACGGGACGTTAAAAAATCGTTCGTGTTCGGTATATCGTTTATATTCATCACCGTCGTACACATCTTCTAAACCGTTTTCGTTTATTTTTTACGATTGTGGCGGTACTGCAGAAGTTGGCCTATTCCGGGTATGGAAAGCAATCTTTCCAGCTGTTCTTTCAAATTTAGCTTAATAAAATACGACAATTCTGGTGATGTTTTTCCCTGCTCACACGATCCACACAAACATTGCCTCTCTGGCAATTTACCAACTCCAAGGAATAATTTACACGTACTGCAATACAAGTGCCGCTCAAAAGATGTACGGTCGTTCCTTGATAACGCTTTCCATAGGCTTTTTTTGTTTCTTGGTAACTTGCTACCATTCAAGATGGAGTTAAAAATACTTAGATGCGTCAGCATATCTTCATAAGTCGATTTGTGCCGCACCGATGCGGCTACAATCGTGGCTAAAATATCAGCTTGCGTTACATTCGGTTTAACCGTTGCTCTCTGGGCTAAATCATTATTTAATCCGATTGAGTACGCACGTGTGGGTTCTTCGTTATCGCTATCACTGTTGTCGTTGTCGCTGCTTTCGTCGTCACTGGTGTCGGTGTCGTTTAACCTAGCGTTTACATCATCATTGATGTCATTGTCGTCGTCATTAATTCTTTCATTATTGCTCATATTATCTTCGTCGTCGTCGTCGTCATCGTCGTCGTCATCACCGCCCACGTTACTATGACCACTCATATCGTCGTCATCGGTAACGTTATTGCTAGCGCCCATATCGTTACCGTCGCTAACGCTTTCATTATCGACCATATCGTCGCCGTCGCTAACGTCATCGCCGCTATCAGATTCTGTCGTGAACGGTAATCTGTTGTTTGTGCTCTTCAATTTTTTTTTTCAGTTGTTTGACGGTCCTGTTACCAATAGAAACATTATTTTTATTTTTAGCACTTTTCTAATTTTAAAAAAAATTATATATCGTTCGGGCGGAATTACATTTATTGAACGAAAGTTTCGGTAATCGATTACTTTGATTACAAATTTTCATCGAAAGTTGTCTCAAATCTTAAAATATCCTCAATTTTTTTATTTTTTTATTTTAAAATAAATTTCCCCAACATCGTTCACTGCTAATGTTTCGATTATTCGAAATTCGTATTTGTTTACCTGTGGTGTTTGGTACAGGGAAATCTCATAAGCTTCTGGCGCTCTGAGATGAACTCGGTGGAATTCCTCTATAAACTCTTTCCTTTTCCGGACAGCGACCCTCCTGCTATACTTTTTTGCGTTCATTTCTATTGCAGTCGAAACCTTTTTTGGATAATGCGGCTGAGCGTCGCACGTTAAGTACTAACGACAACGCAAAAAACATCGTTAACATGACAGTGGACTATCATTCATATTACATCGTATCGCTTAATTTTTTATATAAGAAATTCAATTAAGAATCATGGTAGTGGCTCAAGACAAATGCATTTACCTTGCGTCTCTACAAGACACTTTTGCCGAAAGCAGCGCCGTTTGAGCTGTTTTTTGAAAATTGTTTCTTGAATATTTATTTATCAACACCATTTTTGAGGGCGTTGGAAATTCACGGATTTTTTAATCTCTTTCAACCTTGATTAATTAGGATTTTGTAGCTCAGCCTATTGGTGATATTGTTATTTTTTATGATTATAGCACCGAATATTTTTGCATTATTTCGGACCCAATCCTAGTGCCCAATTGTTTTTTCCGCATTCACTGCCAAGTGACACTAGTAATACTGGTAAAAAAATTTGTGACATTTGAGACTGTTGTCCGTTAATGTGACAGCTGATAATAGAGGTTACCGCTGACCGGTAACGATTTCGGTTGCTCACGATTTTGGCTAACGGGGCAATTGAGATTTTCTGTAAGATCGATTTATAATGCGAGAATGATTTGTCATTTTTACTACTGGTGAATAAGCTTATCGTTTTCAAATTTGATTATAGTTAGAATCTCATCGTCAAGCGTCATCGAACATGTTTTTATCGAAACAGAACGGTTTATACGATTTTTGGTTGGAAAAAATTCTGTATCTAACATTTCTTTTCGAGAGGGAAAAACTCTTCGGGTACTTTTCGATAGAGCGGAAGCTGTTTTTTTTCCATTATAAAATTATCTGCTATTCAATAGTGAGAAGCTAGAACTGTAATAACTCTCGCATTCATGGTAGCTCAGTTGGTATGTCAAACCACTTCAACCCCAGCGTTATTAAATTGAAAGCAGAAATAGACCGGAAGTACTTTTTGCCCATTTGTCAATAATTATTGGATTAAATATTAAGAAAAATAATCTTTCAAGGACGTGATGCTTTTTGCTAGGAAAACATACGCCGAATGACAAAACAGCTTACTCTACGATCATTGTTAAGAAAGTTTTTGAATTTGTCAACAAAGCCGCTCGAGGAAAGTACGGGAAGGGACGAGGTACGACCACCGCACCACCCGACCAAACGGCCGACGCTACTTGCTGATCCGCACGCGGGCAATTGGAATTAAATCTTACCCTGTTTGAGAAAGCTGCTCTAAAGAGATACTATCATGTTGAATCTCGTGTTCTGAAGTACAGAAAAAACTAGTGCGTGAAAAGTCACGCGGTAGAAGTTAAACTTTTGTGCGATGTATAAACGGATTGGCTAAAACGGGTATAAGAATAAGATATTATAACTAAAATTAAATTACAAAGATGATTTTCTATTCGATGAAAAGAACATTTCATTTTATTTTCCTCCCGTGTTCCCGTACTCCACAAAAACCTATCAGGCTTGTGGCATGAAAAATTGAATTTGAAAAATCTCGACTTTAATCCGTGGATGTATCTTGAAAAGACGGCATCAATCGTAATTCTTGATCTTGACATGGCTTCTTCGGGGTTGCTATCAAGTTCCAAGTTAGTTTTTTTGTATAAAATTGGCCAATAGTTGTATCTCTGGTGTACAAAAATGAATATTAAAATCCCACTCAATACTTGAACGATAGTTTTTTAAATCTTCACCAAAGATCGCAGCACTGTCAGGTGTATGTTAGCAGCATACGATGAAGGGACCGTTTAATCTCGTAAACGATGTGGTTCGGGGAAATATAAACTGTTACCAATAATATAGTATTTATTTATTTTTCGTTGGGTTTTCATTGTTCCACTAATGAGATTTGCCAACCTATGACTTTGCAATTACAAGGATGATGACGTAGACAGAAAGAATCTGACATCCCCAACATAACGTTCTATGCCCATGTACATTTGTAACTAAAGTAATAGTGCGTGAGCCACATAGCTATGAGGTTTCGGATTCAGTTCGCGATTATAAAGCTTTCATTTTTCAAGTCATTCGCTTATTTTTCGATAAATTTCAATAATGGTTTGAATAATTTGAAGTATCATTTTTCATCACATTACTTTATGATAATTATGACGACTAACGAAAATAAAACCCAAAAAGCAAACCTAAGGATCGAATACTTATTATTGCAGTAATTTCATTAATAACGGAGTAGTGGTGAAATTAGGAATAATAATCATGCGACATATAAAAATATAGTGAATATTTTTTTCGTCTAGCTGTTAATATAACGGAAGTTGCATAGACTGAAAGTAATCTTTATGAATTCAAAAGTACGCTCCGTTGTCGTAATCGATTGGGTGGTCTAGGCGGAAGGGGACGAGCCTGGAGAGTATGAGGTCCTGCGATCGTTCCCCCGTGGGAACTATTTACTTTTTTTTAAAGAATTTTTGACTCAATGTGACATTTCGTGACGCTTTTCCGTGATATGCTGAAAATAAAAACCGTCGCTTTAGAAGTTTCACTTAAAAAACTGACGAATTTCAACTTTGCGAAAATCTTGATTGCAGCGATGATGAATTGCAAAAACGTTAAAATATTTATATCGCGGATTAAAATCAAGTTATCGCGACTTTTTTGTAATTGCTCGATTCACAAAAACGCATCAGAATCTTGAACAACATTTAAATATTTTTATAATTTAAGCAGTTATAGCTATTTAAAAAAGTCAAAAAATCTTGTACATATTTCTTGGGGAGAATGTACTCTACATGATTTATGAGTTTCGAAATTATATGTTGATTAAGGACGTTCGCAGAACCAAAATGCAAAATTCGCAAAAAAATTTCAATTGCAATCAACTGCTTCAATAACAACTTTAGGAATGTTTTGCTTTACATCTTTTTTGTAGAGGAAATCGAGACGCATAACTTTCATGCATTGTATTTTTCGACCAAATGCGTTCCGACGAACATATCTCGAAAAAAGCGATTTTTTACTTTTTAACAATATTTAATTGCTAAAACGCAATTGGGATTTTTGCGAATACTTGAGAACATGTTCCTGTAGGTCCGCAAAACATACATTAGAATTGGCGCTACTGTTGGGTCTGAATGAAGTCGCTCCACATTTCGGCTATTCCGACTGGACTAGCACGGAAAAACTGATTTTATTGAAAAGATAGAAAATTGTTGCTGACGGTTGAATTTTGTTAAATAAAAATAAATCCAACAGAATATAATTGATATTGCACAAAACGTTTACTCAATTTTGTCAACAAATTATTTTTAGGCTAATCTAAAAATTTGATATCATAAACAAAAAAAAAAAAATTTTACGAATAGAAATAAAGTATATATCGTCATGGGCCTTAAATATTGCGGTCTTCATTTATATCAGTAGTTTTACCAAACCGTTCCTGGCGTATTTCAACAGTAGATTTTGTTTACATCATTTCAACAAATATATAGCAAGCAAATATTTTTGGAATTGAAAAATCGTTGCATTACAAAATAAATTAAGTCGGCACTGCCAAATGGATTTTTAAGTGTAACACATTATTTTACAGACGTTATTTGCCGTCAATAACGGTGCGAGCGAGGAAATCAATTCAGACCCAGGGGCCTCCCTACCTAGCATATTCGATAGATAAAGAGCAGGTACACAACATCTTGAACAAGACAATAAACGAGAAATGTTGCGTTATAAGAAATGAGAAATTACAATGACTATTGATTTCGTGTTATTCATTTGTTCATGTCGAAGTGTTTTCAATCAATAATTTTTTCGATAAATTTTGGAAATGAAAATTTTGTACTTAACCCTTAAGGTGGGTATTCTTAATATTGAATTTCTAAAAAAACTAAAAGTTAATCTGAATCAAGTGCTTTTTATGTGCTGGATTAAGATTTTCTGCGCTCTTCGACATTTTTCATAAATTCTGTATTTAGAATGACCAATTTGAGAAGTGTGAACGGAAAATTTTCAATTCTCATTCTTTTCAAAAGAATGATTGAATACTAAAGATTTGACTTCAACAGGTGAATAGCACGTTAAATGCCCGTAATTTATAGGTTATCAGATTTACTAAATCATCTCTTTTGTAGCTAGTGCTCTGCTAGCTATAAAGCTGTGAGAAGAGACAGTAGGAGTAATTTACACTTGGTATTTTTTTCTACCTGATGCTCTGCTACCTGGATAGATGTGGACGGAAAAATGGAATTTTTTTAGCTGTTGAAAAAAAATATTGAGCAAAAAAGAAATTAACTGAAACAGGTGGATAGCACGTGAAAAGCCGGTAATTCCTCGGCTCTCCGATTTATTATATCGTTCTTTCTGCCACTTTACCGGACAGGTGTGAGCAGTAAATTGCAAATTTGTCATTAAGAGTACGTCATCTATGATTATGAATAACATAGTTTTTTTCAGTACGCTCTGCCAACTTAAGCTAAATGAAATTTTGGTCCAATCACATCTTTTTCATTTGAATTTTTTTTTTTTTCATGCTGATTTTGTCGCTAGTGTTACTAAATAGCGACTGCGGAAAAAACATGAGTATAAACAATGTGTGAAAAGAAATGTACTTTTGATTCATCGAAAACATGAAATATCCAAATTTTCAATACCCCTATGGCTACAGAGTTCTTGCTGTTCAGCATAGAACGAGGAAAGAAAATAAAAAATATGTAAGCGCATAATATGATTGAAAGTGCTATGATTAATCGAATCACGGTCCTTGGTGTAAAAGTTTCTTGTAGCGACTTGATAGGTTGATGTCGTTAGCCTTCAGTCGTTAACGCGACTTTTCATGGATATACTTTTGGTAGCATTATGTAAATTTGACTTACCTTCTAAACGGAAATGCAACACTCTTTCACTCAGTCGTAACCACCTCTAAGGGTGAATTTAATCGACAGTCTTATTCAAAATTTATAACGACGAAAACAATGCTTGTTATAAACGATAATTGTTGTTGCAAGAGATCACGGTTTTACACGTTCGAAGTTAGCACAACACAATAATATTTTAGATTTACAGAGATGACCTGACAAGTCATTACTTCTGTTGGGAGATCGGGAACTGAACTCGTCCTGGACCAGTCACCAAGTGTTCAGAATCTTCTTAACAGGGATGATAAAAGCTCGCGGTCCCATTGCCCCCACTCGTTCGCCGTGCCAGTGCTTCACACGCGAGCGCCATCTTTATTTGTTCACATTGTCAAAAAATTGAACTGTTCGAAATATACTATTCGTATTACGCGTTCACATACTTCTGGGGGTAGTAGGGAAACAAATGATGATATCATCGGAATGGGATTGGAGCCACTATGCTTGGGGAATTTCACGCTACTTGTATGTTTTCATAACATTTACCGTTTCGATTCCTGCACTTTTTATATATTTCGGACAAGTGAACAAATATGTCGGGATGTTATACTCTTTCAACTTGGTAGTGCCACATTCGGATTTCGTTTTTCGGTATTAATTGAATAAAATTGAATAATTATGCACTCAAACTAGATATTTTGTGAGCCAATACGATCTCAAGAATCTATCTATGCCTCATATACATTTTTTTAGGCTTTGTAAGAAAATATCGTAAATTGTAATTTAACACAAGTGGGGATCGCTTTGACCTCTTTGAATTGAAGGTGTCATAATTTTCAAATGTGCTAAACAAACATTTGAAATCAGATAATGTAAACAACATATTGTTCACTTTTTCGAAATTGCGCACACGGACAATACAATACGCCGAATGGTCATGATATTGAGAAATAATGGCTTATTTCGAGATGAAATTGCCATTGTCAATTCTATACATTATATATGCCCTCGTTAAGTCTCTACATTCACTCTGATTTGGGATAAAAATGGAAATTAACGGAAATTGAATTGGCTCTGCGACATCGGTCACAATTTTTTACATATGGGGCATTCCATACAAATTCGACCTGGGGCTGACCTTAGATGCTTCGAATCTGGTTCCACTCTCACTCCATCAAGCAATTACAATTTTTTTAACATTTTTCAAAATAAATTTTAGCGCGTCATGGATTTTTGAATTTTTTTTTTCTTAAACACCTCGATGTCCGTAATCGAAAAATCTCAAAAAATTTCCAAAAATACAGTCTTAAATATTTAAAAATTTCTGTGTGATGTATAAACGGATTGGCTAAAACGAGTATAAGAATAAGATATTATAACTAAAATTAAATTACAAAGATGATTTTCTATTCGATGAAAAGAACATTTCATTTTATTGTCCTCCCGTGTTCCCGTACTCCAGAAAGACCTAACAGGCTTGTGGCATGAAAAATTGAATTTGAAAAATCTCGACTTTAATCCGTGGATCTTGAAAAGACGGCATCAATCGTAGTTCTTGATCTTGACATGGCTTCTTCGGGGTTGCTATCAAGTTCCAAGTTAGTTTTTTTGTATAAAATTGGCCAATAGTTGTATCTCTGGTGTACAAAAATGAATATTAAAATCCCACTCAATACTTGAACGATAGTTTTTTAAATCTTCACCACAGATCGCAGCATTGTCAGGTGTATGTTAGCAGCGTACGATGAAGGGACTGTTTAATCTAGTAAACGATGCGGTTCGGGGAAATATAAACTGTTACCAATAATATAGTATTTATTTATTTTTCGTTGGGTTTGTATTGTTCCACTAATGATATTTGCCAACCTATGACTTTGTAATTACAAGGATGATGACGTAGACAGAAAGAATCTGACATCCCCAATATAACGTTCTATGCCCATGTAAATTTGTAACTAAAGTAATAGTGCGTGAGCCTCATAGCTATGAGGTTTCGCGATCAGTTCGCGATTATACAGCTTTTATTATTAGAGTCATTTAGTTATTATTTGTCGATGAATTTCAAAAACGATTTGACTAGTTTGAAATATCATTTTCCATCATACTACTATATGATAATTATGACGAGTAACGAAAGTAGAACCCAAAAAAAAATTTAACGATAGAATATTCATTATTTTTGTAATTGCATTAATAATGGAGTAGTAGTGAAATTAGGCACTACAATTATGTGACCTATACAAATAAAACAAAATGATATTGAAACAATGAATTTGTTAAGTTGTTCACGAGTAAATCATTCAAATTTTGAATTATTTAATAACACGATTTTCTAGGCAGTGGAATGATCTACAAAAAAGGCGTTGTTACAATTCCTAATTCGCCATTTTTGACTTTGCAAGTATAAGAACGATGACGCAGATAGGAAGAATTTGACATCTCTACAAGAACGTTTTATGCCCGTGTAATTTGGTGACTAAAGTAATAAGGCGTGAGCCACATAGCTATGAGGTTTCGGATTCAGTTCGCGATTATAAAGCTTTCATTTTTCAAGTCATTCGCTTATTTTTCGATAAATTTCAATAATGGTTTGAATAATTTGAAGTATCATTTTTCATTATATTACTTTATGATAATTATGACGACTAACGAAAATAGAACTCAAAAAACATACGTATAAGGATCGAATATTCATTATTGCAGTAATTTCATTAATAACGGATTAGTAGTGAAATTAGGAATAATAATCATGCGACCTATAAAAATAGAGTGAATATTTTTTCGTGTAGCTGTTAATTAATATAACGGAAGTTGCATAGACTGAAAATAATCTTTATGAATTCAAAAGTACGCTCCGTTGTCAAAATCGATTGGGCGGTCTAGGCTATAGGTGGCGAGCCTGGACAGTGACATGAGGTTCTGCGATCGAACCCCCCGAGGGAACCGTTTTTTTTTTTGTTTTTTCTTTTTTTAGAATTTTCCACTGAATATAACATTTGGTGACGCTTTTTTGTGACATGCTGAAAATGAAAACCGTCGCTATTGAAGTTTCACTTGAAAATGTTGGTGTAAAATTCATAATGTCCGGGTTTTTGCTTCAACCCGTTTCTTAGTATTTTGAGCTAAAAAAAATGAAAAAAATAAGAAGCAGAGGTCAATATACTGTAGAATGTTGCTCGAAATTTTGGATGCATAATACCAGATTTTTGAAAAAATTTCCCTCTTTTTTCTAAAGCGTATTTTGTAATCATCGATTTTTTTTTTTATCATGGTCGACAAAAACCTCACTTTGGGATTTGGAAGTGGTGCGAATTGCACTAACAATAAGCGTCAGATGTCTGCCGAGGTTCGGTATACCCTAAACTATACTATTGAAGTGCTAAATAGTTGTGACCGCCGATCTGCTACATTTTTCGATGAGCAAATATTCTATTTTTATTGTCTAGAATACAGTCTAGTGTCGCCATTTTATATATTGTGCTGATTGCTATTATTACATTGCCTCTATAGATTAACGTCGTGAGTGGTCAGTACTGCGTAAGACGAACGCCCAAGTTTAATCATTACGTTGCGTGCGACAATAGTGAAAACGAGAATTTAGGTTATAAGATAGGTTACTTGGAAGCCCCTGTGAACGCAAAATGTTGATTTTCTTTCGTTCATATTGCATTGTCGTTTGCACTAGCTAATTTTTTTCGAGAATTCATAATCAGTGGTTCCATAACCAATGTCACCGAGTTGATCCTTCGCGTATTTACATATTTTGTTCATTTTCCGATATATTTCGTTTCGCGTCATTCTATTTTTTTTATTTTTATATATTATTGTTTTTATTATATCAAAAATCATTTTAAAGGCACATGTGATATAAAAATGTACTGACGCATCTCACATTGTCAATGATGAAAATACGATTCTCTACGATGATTTCATTGTAGCTTCTGGAATAAAGCGCACACAAAACTATGCGAATTGATGATTAAAATCGAAATAGATTGTTAAATTAAAAACTATTTCCGCTTTTAATTATTCAATTAAGAGAGAAGAAAAAAATGCTTTGAAAAATCCTTAACAAATTCTAAAAACCGTTCGCTAATATCAAAAATATTCAAGCTACTGTCTACAGTAGTAGTTCAATAGTAGTTTAAAGCGTACCGAACCTCCACCGCAGGTATCTTACGCTTATTGTTAGAGCAATTCGCACCATTTCCAAATCCCTAATTAGGGTTTATGTTAACCATGATGAAAAAGAATTCGATAATTTCGATATCCACTTTACAAAAATTGGAGAAATTTTTTGAAAAATTTGGTATTATGCATATAAAATTTCGAGCAATAGTCTACAGTAAATTGATCTCTGCTTCTAATTATTCTTCTTTTTTTTTTTGACATTATGAATTTTACACGAACATTTTTTATATCTGATACCATATTTTTGAGAATTTTTTTCAGATTTTTCGATTACGGCCATCGAGGTGTTGAAAAAGAAATTCATCAATTGATGATGAGGGCAAATTTATTTTTAAAAATCTAAAAATTTGAGGGGTCTAGGGTCAAACCCAGGTCGAATTTGTATGGAATGCCCCATATGTACATCACATATATTGTAACTAAACTCTGTATATTGCGTAATATGCCGACTACAAAATACTTCCTATGTTCACTATCTCGCAAAAGTTTTTTTCATCCTACTTATACGTAAATCCCAAAAATATACACGCCTACATTTTACGACTGTTGTTCGCGTCACTCAAGGGATTATTTTTCCAAGCCCGCTTTGAGAAAATAAGACATGAATATAGATAAGATTGTGTCAGTCGGTGAATCGTCAAACGTTTAGGGAGCACCCGAGTGTTTCCCTTATCCGCTATTACAACCCATTTCATCCGCAAATACATGCAAGACTAAGAATCGTTGTCCAAATAACAGATATTAAATTTTCTTGTAATACTTGATGTTTTATGCGGGATCTGGGTTTGGTGGTAAGGCGAAAAAATAAATAAGAGCGCGGGGAAAAATATAAAAATAGTGTTTATTGAAGAGTTGTAATATGTACAGGGGGGGTGTGCCCAAATAGCCAGAATTATTGTGGTCTTATACCGATGCGAATGGCTCGGCAAGGCCGGCGTCCCGAACGCTCGATGCGAAGCCAAGATGGCTGCCCACGTGTTCCCGGCGAAGCGCGTTGATCCCGAATAAATGAAACACGGAGAAAAATATGTAAAAGAGCCCGAACTATTTCCCGAAAAACCCGTTCGAAGAAAGAATACCGTAAATGTGGCAAGATTGTTGAAAAAAAGCAGATAAAAAAAGGAAAAGGTGCCGAAAGACAAGAATTGAATTTGGAAAAAAGATGGTGCGTGTGCGCTTCGATGCTCCCAGATTCAGACTGATGTAATCGATCATGGCGATCGATGAAGACGCCCCGCGCGCATGCGCGCGGAGTGTCTTCGCAGTCCCGAACGAAAAGGTGCCCAGGAGGTGGCGACGCCCGCGTCGACAGCGGGAACGAGCACCCGGCTGCCCGCTCCACACTGCTTGCGTGTTGCTTGCCCGATAGGTGCTGCCGCCCGCGGCGGAGCGTGGCGCCCCGGCCCAGCTGTGGCCACGCTACCGCCGAGGACTGCTCAATCCCGAACATTCTCCCCGCCATCGGCAGCAGTGCTGTCGATTGATCCCGGATTAGGTACTGGCAGGAGCGCCAGTTTAGTGATGGGCCTCGTGAAGGTGGACGTCGCCGTCTTGATGGTGACCACCCGTGTGAGCCCGTCGGTTCCCGGATGGAGTTGTGTTACCCGAGCCAACGCCCATTTCGTTGGTGGTAGATTCTCGTTGGTCAGGAGGACCAGCGAGCCGACTCGGATGTCGTGCCGCGGATGATGCCATTTAGAAATCCCTTGTAGATGCTGCAAGTAGCTCTTAGCCCAGTGGTCCCAGAAAAATTGTGCCCGTTCTTGTACCCATTGCCACCGAGTCAGTCGCCCGGTGGGCACGTCCCGTAGTGAGGGCTCTGGAACCGAGGTGAGAGCCTCCCCGATGAGGAAGTGCCCCGGTGTAAGTGCGGAGACATCATCTGGGTCGTCCGACAGGGGTTCCAGCGGACGAGAGTTGAGTACGGCCTCGATTTGTGTAAGAAGAGTTGTAAGTTCTTCAAACGTCAAGGTCGCCTCTCCAATCGTACGCCGGAGGTGATGTTTGACCGATTTTACTGCGGCCTCCCATTTTCCGCCCATGTGCGGTGCTCCCGGTGGGTTGAATGCCCATTTAATCCCGTCAGTTGCCCCAGTGTGATGGAGGCGGTCGGCCTCCTGTGTTCCCGCCGTGAAGAGTTGTTTCAGCTCTGCAGCTGCCCCTTGGAAGTTCGTCCCGCAATCGCTGTGGATCGTGTGAGGGACTCCCCGTCTCCCGATGAATCTGCGAAGTGCCGCGAGGAACCCGTCCGTGGTTAAATCTGTAACAACCTCGAGGTGAAGTGCAGAGGTGGTGAAACAAACAAAAATGCACAACCAGCCCTTGTGGCATTTATTCCCGCGCCCGCGCCAGCTCTTAAGAAGAACAGGCCCCGCGTAGTCGATCCCCGTGAAAAGAAACGCCCGTGATGGCGTGACCCGTGATGCTGGCAACTGACCCATTAATTGCTGCGCCTTTTGTGCCCGAAAGCGCGAGCATGTGACGCACCGCAATATGAAGGAGCGTACTGGACCCCGCCCGCCGATTATCCAGCAGCTCTGTCGCAAATACGCCAGCGTTAGCTGCGTGCCGCCGTGGTAAGTGCGTGCGTGTGCGTCCCGGATAAGAAGCTCCGTTAGTGGTGAGTCCCGAGGGAGGATGACTGAGTTTTTGCACTCAGGTTGTAAGGCTGAATGCTTCAGCCTTCCTCCCACCCTGAGGATTCCTTGATGATCAATAAACCCCGTCAATCGCGTGATCGGATGCGATTTTGGAAGCGTATTGCCCGATGCTAGTATTTTGAGCTCTGTTGTGAAAAATGCTCCCTGAATGGCCTTTACCCAATAAAGCCGTGCGTGTTCCAGGTCTCCCGGTGTGAGGGCTGATCCCGATGTACCGTTCCCTGCTCCTTTCAGGCTTGTAATCGCCTTGAAGAGCCAAGCTGTGATTCGCAACACCCGTGTGAGCGTGGAATACCGTGTGATAAGATCGAATACGGGTCCGTGTGTTGTTGCGACTGCTAGCGTGAGACCTGGTCGCTCTTCGAGCGCCGTTGCGTCCCCCGTGCCGATGCGATGCGTTGGCCAATGGATTGCGTCTTTGGCTAACCAAGGTGGCCCGTCCCACCAAGAAGAGAATCGCGCGATTTGTGAGATAGTTAGCCCCCGTGATGCACAATCTGCTGGATTGTCCCGGCCCGGTGTAAATCTCCATTGGGCCCGTGGCACGAGCTCCTGTGCCAATGCTACCCGGTTCCGTACGAAATCCTTCCACCGTGAAGGGTGTGAAGTAACCCAGGTTAACGTTACCATGGAGTCCGTCCATAGGTAGACCCGTGAATCATCAAGGCCCAAGATGCGTTGCACATAGTGTGCCAGCTTAGCTAGCAGCACGGCTGCTGCTAGCTCCAAGCGTGGAATCGTAAGTCGCTTGATAGGTGCGACCTTCGTTTTTGCGCAGGCTAAGGAGACCGATGCGCGGTTCTCCGTACCCGAAACCCGAACGTAAACGACCGCAGCCAATGCGAGCTGGGATGCGTCAGCAAACCCGTGTATTTCGACCGCCGCGCCCGATGCGATCTGAAGCCAGCGCGGTACCGAAACCGACCCGAGTTGCGCTAGCTCCCGGCGAAACGCGACCCATGCATTACTGACCTCGGTTGACACCAGGTCGTCCCAACCCAACTTTTCGAGCCAAAGCCTTTGTAGGAGAATCTTGGCCCGAATTGTTACCGGTGCGAGAAAGCCCAGAGGGTCGTAAAGTTGCGCAATTTCCGATAGAATGATGCGTTTCGTGATCCCGTGCCCGCCCGTGTGCTCGCGAACCGTGAATTTGAAAACGTCCGTGTGTGGAAGCCATGAGAGGCCAAGGACCTTTGTTTCGCATGCTTCGAACTCCCGCGAAGTCTCTGGTGCGGAGGTTGCCCCGACCGTGGCGAGAAGATCCTGGTGATTACTCTGCCATTTTGCCAGGGGCAGGCAGCCCGCTGTGGTGATCCCCACTAGTTGTTCGGCTTGCGTTACGAGCTCGGCGGGAGTGTCGGCCCCGCCGTAGATATCGTCCACGTATCGGCCCTTTGTAAGAGGGACGATGGCTTCAGGATATCTCCCACCCTCGTCAGTTACTAGCTGCTCGAGGACCCGACCCGCGAGAAATGGTGCCGACCGAGTACCGTAAGTCACCGTGGTAAGGTGGAATGGAACGACCCGCCCGCTTTCATCCACCCACAAAATTCGTTGTAAGTCCCAATCACGTTCTCGAACCCGAAATTGCCGGAACATCTTGACGATGTCCGTCGCGAAGACGACTCGATGTCGTCGGAACCACAGCAGGACGTCCGAAATATCCCTCTGCAGTTTCGCGCCCGTGTGTAGTATGTCGTTGAGCGACAGTCCGGAATCCGTCATGCACGACCCGTTGAAGACCACGCGCAGCTTCGTGGTGAGTACCCCGTGATGTGGCAAGTAATAGACCGATCCGTTTGGGGTGTAATTACCCGGAACTTGCACCATGTGTCCCATTGACTCGTACTCACCCAGAAACGCATCGTAAAGGTCCTTGTAACTCGACTCTCGGTCGAATTTGCGTTGAAGCCGATGTAGACAAGCCGAGGCGGATAGAAGCGAACTTCCCAACGTACCCGAAGCGGATTTGATCGGCAACCCGACAACATACCGACCGTCTGCATCCCGAGTATGCGTGGAGAGGAAGTGCTGTTCGCACTCCAACTCGTCTCCCGTAAGGTTCGATTCACCCGATGCGACGACTTCCTCCTGCACCCAGAATTGTGTGAGGAGGTCCTGGAGCGCCTGGAACCCGTGGTCGACTGCAGCGTGATGGACGAAACCTGCAGAAACGTGCGAAGAATCCCAAGGCCCGATGACGATCCACCCAAAGATCGTGTTCTGTGCTATAGGCGCGCCCGGAGGCCCCCGTTTGATCTGTTCCCGAATTATTTCCCCGTAAATATCTGCTCCAAGAATAAGATCGATTGAACCCGGTGTTAGAAGCTCTGGATCTGCAAGTGGGAGACCTTGCAGATGCGGTAAGGAGAGGTGAGGAGGAGAAAACGATGGAAGTGTTGGCATTAGCTTGGAAAGAATGTGTGCCTTTATTTGTACATGGTCGCCCGAATGGGTCGACCTTAGAGTGGCGTTGACCACCCCGCGCGTTTGGCCCGAGTGTATCCCGCCGATCCCGATGATCGGAATTGCCGACGTTTCCCGGTGGAGATGGAGCTGATGCACGAGGGCACCCGCAATAAACGTGAGCTCCGAGCCCGTGTCGATAAGCATGCGCACCCGATGCGCTGCTCCGTTATCGTCGACGATGTCGGCCTGACCCGTTGCGAGGAGAACTGCCGGCCTGGCAGCTCTTGATCCCGATCCCGATCCCGACCAAGCTAACGCCCCGTTGTCTCACGCCGAAGTAGATGGTTCAGCGGAGGGGGTTCCCGATGCCGCTTGCGAAGTACCCGCTGCCGGAGTGCCACCGTCCCGACTCCACCCGACGTGGATCATCGTGTGATGTTTACGGTCACACTCCTTGCATTTTGTCGCCGTCTGGCAAGACGCGACGTTGTGGTTCCCCAGACAGTTGAAGCACAGTCTAAGAGACTGTACTTTTTCCCGGCGCTGAGCGTTGTTCAGCTCCCGAAATTTGGGGCAGGCCATGATAAAATGCCCCTGCTGACACAGGGAGCATGTGCGGTTGCCTCCCGCCGTACCCGTTACAGCCGCGTTGACCCGTGCGGCCGGCTTTTGCGAAGCTCCCGATGTGGAGCGTCCCGAACCCGATGGTTTGCTGTCCCGTGGCTGTGACGAACCCGAAGAAATGGCCGATCCCTCCAACGCACGAGCCCGGTTGGATAGGAACGCCCTCAACTCGCCCAACTTCGGCTGGTTGGGAGACTGTCCCGCCCGAGTCTCCCAGGCGACGCGGCTCGCGGTGTCGAGGCGTCGGGTGATAGCGTATTCCAACACCCAGTCCCAGTGCTCAATCGGCGCTCCGAGGACCTTCAGGGAATTATACGCCTCGGAGACGTCGTGAATGAGCTTGCGGAGTTCCGTAGCCGAGTTAGGTGGGATGACCGTGTCCGAAAGAGACTGTCCAGGTGCGAACGGATAAGGACCCTGGTGTCATTATACCGATCGCAGAGGATCTCCCAAGCAGTCCCGAATGATTCTGCTTCGATGGCGAGGCTGGCGATGAGCTTCGCCGCCTCTCCCGTAGTGGCCGTCCGCAAGTAATGCATCCGCTCTACATCGCTGAGCGAAGCATTGTCCCGTACGAGGGACGTGAAGAGGTCCCGGAAGGAGATCCACGTCGCGAAGTCCCCGGTGAAAGTAGGTAGGGAGATCTTAGGAAGATTCTCCCTCCCGATGGCTGTATTGCGCCCCGATGCGCTGGTCCCGGTTTCCATCGGACGAAGCTCGTCCCGATAGCGTGAAAGCAAGGCCGTGAGATCCCGATGAAGGCGAAAAGCCGTACCGTAAACGTCCCCGGTGACGTATGGCCCCTCCATAATCTCTGGAGTACACGCGTCGGATATGACCTCGTGCACCTGTGAGAATTTTGCCCACAATTCCCGTGACTGCCGAATGAGGCTGTCGAGCTCCGCCGGTGTATAGCTCCCGGAGGTTGTGTGTTGAGCCGAAGTAAGCATATCCTCGAGCAATGAGGCCCGAGAGATCTGCGTGGCGATCTTCAGCTCCATCGAGCGAGCGACCCACACGCGCGGTTGTGGGGGGTCCTGCTTCGCAGACGCTCGCTCCCGGCTGCCCGAACGAGAAGGAGCCCGTGAACCCGCCGAATGCTGCGAGGGTGCAGGCGATGGATCCCGTGACGGAGGCAACAGCGTGCCCGATGCCGATGGGTGGGCGTCGTCTCCTCCCGGAGGAACAAGGAGAAGTACGCTCCCGTCCTCACCCTTCTCTGTCTTCGTTGACTCCGGTTTGCCG
Organism: Campoplex nolae; assembly: GCA_037893425.1. Taxonomy (NCBI): domain Eukaryota; kingdom Metazoa; phylum Arthropoda; class Insecta; order Hymenoptera; family Ichneumonidae; genus Campoplex; species Campoplex nolae. Next base: position 23,952 of record JBBLXU010002019.1, on the reverse strand, counting down.
TCCACCATGTTCCCTGTTAGGAAAATCCGAAACCTGATTAACAAGTGAGCGGAATTGTCCCCGTGAGCGCCGAGCCGGAAGTCAGACCCGCAACCACTGTCCGAACGCCCGGCACTCGACGCTAAAACCGCAATAACCGCGAGAACGCAATGGCCCCGCACCCGCCCGAGCCTGCCACCGCTCAGGGCGCCCTCCCGAAATTGTCCTGCACCCCATGAGTCCACCCGCGAACCAGAATGCCCGAAAACGCGGTGACAAACCAACACTTTTCCGCCACTGTACGCGAAAGATGCCCGAATTACCCACAGTCACTGTCAACACCCGCGAAAGAGTCTGAATCTGCCCAGAGCGTACACCATTTGCCCGTATCCCGTGTGAAAACTGCCGGCAGACGATCTTCCCCCACCCGTGACTCGATTCCCTCGAGCCGTGCGAAGCACACAATGAAAATGATCGTCCCGTTGCCGCCCGGTTAATTCACTGTGACGGTGTGATCGGGGCATTCCCGAGATCGTGAGCTCCTGCCCTCACGATCGTAATTTTGCGAAGAAAGTCAATTAAAAAACTCACCCGTTGCGAAGAATCACCGTTAAGAACTTGAAACGTGCTGGCAGGATCGCTGGAACGGAGTGCTCGAGGCTCAAGATGGCCGCCCGGTGAGCTCGAACCACGTGCGCCGCACCCGTGTGACGAAGATGAGACGAAGTCCCGCTGCGAATAACCCGATGCGCCCGAAAAGTCCGAAAAAACCACCACACACTGCACTTTTTCACTCCCTACGCGCTCTTACCACCAGAATCCGGCTCGAAGGACCAAAATGTTTTATGCGGGATCTGGGTTTGGTGGTAAGGCGAAAAAATGAATAAGAGCGCGGGGAAAAATATAAAAATAGTGTTTATTGAAGAGTTGTAATATGTACAGGGGGGGTGTGCCCAAATAGCCAGAATTATTGTGGTCTTATACCGATGCGAATGGCTCGGCAAGGCCGGCGTCCCGAACGCTCGATGCGAAGCCAAGATGGCTGCCCACGTGTTCCCGGCGAAGCGCGTTAACCCGAAGAAACAAGCGAGAAAATATGTAAAAGAGCCCGAACTATTTCCCGAAAAACCCGTTCGAAGAAAGAATACCGTAAATGTGGCAAGATTGTTGAAAAAAAGCAGATAAAAAAAGGAAAAGGTGCCGAAAGACAAGAATTGAATTTGGAAAAAAGATGGTGCGTGTGCGCTTCGATGCTCCCAGATTCAGACTGATGTAATCGATCATGGCGATCGATGAAGACGCCCCGCGCGCATGCGCGCGGAGTGTCTTCGCAGTCCCGAACGAAAAGGTGCCCAGGAGGTGGCGACGCCCGCGTCGACAGCGGGAACGAGCACCCGGCTGCCCGCTCCACACTGCTTGCGTGTTGCCTGCCCGATAGGTGCTGCCGCCCGCGGCGGAGCGTGGCGCCCCGGCCCAGCTGTGGCCACGCTACCACCGAGGACTGCTCGATCCCGAACACTTGAAAATAAACATGTCCCACGAAATTGGGGACGGAACGAGATTGCGATTCGTTCCCATTGTCGTTCTTTACAAATTTCACACATGTCATTTATCATCGACAAGCCAAAATGCAAGTGAACATTTAAGATATATTTAAGAACGAAATAGGGGTTGGTACATCATTTTGTTACTTGATAGATTAATTACAATAACAAATAATGAGAATTAAATTTCCAAGAAAATGTTTCGACGTTACAGCTCATTTAAGGAGTTTCGGTACAAAAAGCAAAATGTTAAGAAATTAATGAAATTTGGTGCTAATGTTCTTCAAAATCAAGTACGAAAATACAATTAAAAAAAAAAATTTCTTCTACTTAGTTATCGAGTAATTACGCATTAGAGCAGATTTCTTATGCCCTGAATGTATACCTATATACATGAAAAAGCTATGCTTATATATATACACGTGAACTTTAGTGTTCAATTACTCGTTAACCGTGTAGAAGAAAAATCCGAAAAAATTTGTTTTCTCAACTTTGGCACTAAAGAATATGTTCACCAAGTTTTATAAAATTCTGAACTTCGGAATTTTTTTAATGTTTTTAACATGGTTCAGCATGGCAACATTGTATCGCCTGTACCGAAACTCCTTCAGCAAATACTCACTTTCTTGTGGGATAAGGGGAAAAAATTGATATACTGTTTTTGGAAACGTGTTTTTAAAAATGTTTTTCTCACTTTTTCTCAAAGTATGAAAAACCATTATATACGTAGAGCAAAAGATTTTACCTCTAGACTGTGTTGGAAATTCAAAATGACGTTCATTGCAAAATTCTGAAACACGCATCTGATTTTCGATTTACGGAGGGAAATCACGAGCATTCGTTTTCGTTCAACATTTTATCATTTTTTCAAAGTATTTAATAAAATAAGCTTTCCTATTTCTATAGACTTTTGTTTTGCAGGATTCATTGTTTTAATAATGTTATCATCCATGTTTATTGCAAGTCATACTATTCTGCATTCAATAAGATGTTGTGTTTTTAATTATAATATTGCTATTCTTTTTTAGTTTCATTTTTCATGGTTTTTTTTGTTCCAAATGATTTTTTTATGACAATCTTTAATTGGTTTAAAAAAAATATATTTTCATTTGATTCTCCAAATGCTTTAATACACATTTATTGATATTATTATGCATTTTGACGATAATTTTTTTATTAAATCAATCAAACAAGTAGTAGCTTTCGAAGTCCGTTTTTTTTTATATTCTACAATTCGGAAGTCTTATTCTCGGCTCGTCCCCTTGATGTTTGTCGTAAAACAATTTGTTTTACGATCAATGACTATTTAAAATCAAATGACTATTTTTGGAAAGCTTTCCACGAATTCTTGTCTATAAGAAATAATACGTAAAAGTCACATTTAGAAAATTGTAACCTATCATATTTGGACAGCTGATTACTTGGAATGCGAATATTTTTTACCACGTGTAAATACCGAGGTTTCAGCATTGTAGGGCCATGCTGCAAGAATGATTTTTTTTTGAATAGCTTTCCGGCAATGCTATTTCCGGCAATGATTCGTTTCGATCAGCAGATCGATCGGAGTAGATGAAATTCGCTAAACATGTTTCTTACGTATTAATTCTTATAGACAAAAATTTCTGAAACGATTTTCAAAATTTTTCATTCAGTCTCGTTTTTTCAAAAAAATTGCGATAACTTGTTGCCCACGCAATATTGTTCGTAGATAACGACTTTCGAAACAATTTTGGGATATTTCATTTTTGTCATAATTTGTTTCGATTTTATAATGTGTTTTGATTTTGAAAAATATTGATTATTTCGTCATAATTCGTTTCAAAAAATTACAACAATATGTTCCTCATCTATTTTCCGCGTACATACATCACAGTTTTTGGAAATTATTTTGAAAATGTTCGATTTTTCGTCATAATATGTTTAAACAAATGAATAAAGAATACAAAAAAAGTTACAAAATAAGTTAAGATCTGTTGAAATATACGTGGCCAAATACGGGAAGCTTTACTGCGTTTCAATAAATTTTCAAATACTGTTTGATGTTGATAGAAAAAATTATAAAGTTCGGAAATTCAACTATGTCACCAACCAAATTGCAAACGTAAAAAAATTAGATTGTAAAAAAATTCTGAACGAAGTACTTGGCGAGGATTTTTCCATGAAATTAGCGTAGTGTATAGATCATGATCACGAACTCGCCAACTACTTCGTTCAGAATTTTTTTACAATCTAATTTTTTTACGTTTGCAATTTGGTTGGTGACATAGTTGAATTTCCGAACTTTATTATTTTTTCTATCAACATCAAACAGTATTTGAAAATTTATTGAAACGCAGTAAAGCTTCCCGTATTTGGCCACGTATATTTCAACAGATCTTAACTTATTTTGTAACTTTTTTTATTCTTCTAAGCGGCGTTTTGGATTTTTTTTTTAATATCATAGGGAAACAAGGGACCACCAATGTACTTGTCCACGTTTTTTTCCCGATGAGGGGATTTTTGCGATTATATCACTTCTTTTGTCTAAATTTTTTTAATATTTTGGTTCATATAAACTCCTATGGAGCCCCTGGCGGATTAATCAACTAGCTTTGTGGTGTGTTTTGGACAAGTCACATACCTGAAAATCATGGTTTGGGAACGTGGCACTGAACCGGAAGTGAAAATTTGCAACCACCAAATCGTGGTAAAGTAAACCCGTTTCCTGGCTCGTGGGTTTGTTCTGCCAACCACAAATCCGTGGTCGACAAAAATTTTTTCCAACCTGGTCTGTAGGTTTTCTTAACCAGCGATTTGTGGTTGACGAAGTTTTTTCTGGCTGGTCAGTAGTTTTTGCAGACCACTGATTTGTGGTTTAAGAATTTTTTTCTGCCCGGTCAGTTTTTCTCGACCACCAATTCGTGGTTGACAAATTAGCTAGCCTTTCTCCTGCCTGTAAGTTTTTCTGACCACGATTTGGCCATTGGAAAAAGTTTTCATCTAACCAGCTAGTAGACTTTTTTGGACCCACCACCAGCTTAAGCCGACCGCTTATTCGACAAAATTATTATTTTCCCCCTGCCTCCTCAGCACGCATCAAGACCATAAATTCCTTCAAATTATAAAGTAGACAAATTTTTCATGTCATTTCAATTTAAAAATTGAGCTTTTAGATATGAGGGATGGAGAGGAAAGAAAGTGATTCAACACATCGAGGAAGGATACAAGGTGTCATTGACCTGAGAGCAATTTAATTTTTTTTGCTTTCAAGACATTCGAAACAATAATACGATTATAACGACGGGTTAGAATAAAAAAATAAATAAAAAAACTATCGATACTCATTACGCCTTTCGCAGTCCAACATTGGTACGTTTATGATTAATTTGTACTCTTACATACTTTTGCAGTATAACTTGCACTAAAAAAATCAATTTTTGTTGGTTTTCCGTATTATTAACTTTCCCACACGTCTGCGATTTCATCACGATAGATCGATATATTAGTATTGCACGATATAACTATATTGATGCAACCTTGAGGTTTGAGCTGGAGTCTTTTATCGAATCCATTATATAAAATATATATAGTATAGAATATTATTTACGAACAGGTACTTATCCGAGGATATAAAAGAATATAAAATATTAAAGTAATTCATTTAAATTGAACACACAAAAATTCAGCAGAATTGATGTTCAAACAGCCAATGATTGGGTGGCACCGATACAGTGTCCATCCCGAGCGAAAGGATGACGTAGAATAATGTTGAAGAAAAAAATGGCACGAATATTTGATGAAAACGTAATTGGCAGGAGGCAGCTTTTTTCGTAGAAAGTCTTCACTCGCTGTTCTCGTCTTCCTCGTCCGCGTCGTTTATGCTCTCTTCGTCCTCTACGCTCATATCATCCTCTACGTCTACATCGTCTACGTTTTCTTCGTCATCCTCGTTGGTTACAATGTGCTGCCTCGCGTTTGCTTTATTATTTCTCTTGTTTTTTTTATTTTTCGCATATTTTGTGGCAAAGCGATCGCTTTTCAATTTGTTGGAAAGGAATGCTCTTACAAATTTTATGTCGTCAAAGTTGTCGATCGGCAGCTGTTTAATCTTTTGCATTGCAAAGCAACCTCCTAAAAATAAAGGGTGTTAAGAGTACACATTTTTTTGCCAAGAATGTATCATTTAGATGCCGTTCCATTTTATATTCGCAATATGATTTGTGACGGTTAACTATAAACAAATCAAATTGAAAATAAGAATTTTGTATATAATAATAATCTTATAACGTCTCTCAAACCCCTTCTTACTGTACCCAAAATGTAAGAAATACAGTTATTTCCAATACTTTTCCTATTCTATGCTTTTCGCTTACTGATTATTTTCATGAATGAATCAAATATTACTACTCGACACACTGTTATCTTGATATACATTTTTTCACTTACGAATAAGTTTTTTCAATTCCTCATTCGTGACTTCCCGCTTTCCTTTACATCTGGCGCTTTTCGTTTTCTTTACAATGAGAACACGCCTTTCGTCCGGAGACCACAGATCTGTTACCAATAAATGGAATCTCCTGCTCATGGTTGGCGCTATTGACAACTCCAGAGCCAAGTCGTAGCTCACTTCCCAATCGTGAAGTATCGACACTGTTCCGTTAGTCGATTTTTCGGCGGGTATATGTGACAACACCTCGAAGTTAAATTCACCATCATCCTCATCGCTCGTAACCATTTTGACATAATCTTTCATGTGCTGATAAGCTTTTCCCATGGTTTGCAAAACTGTTTTCATCTATCGATGATACACATTATTACATGATTTACCGTTCACAATAACACTTTCGTTCTTTTACGATAATAGCACTTACTTTGTCTTTGGCTTTCTCTTTTTTAGTCCGAAAATAAGGGTTTTTACGGCCATTTTGTTTCGTGATCCGTTGATGTTCCATATCATCGGTATCCAAAACATAACCACCATCCAACGAATGTTCTTCACTCATTTTAGAGCACGAGGGACGATTATTACGATCATCCGTTAACCGTTTGGATCGCGTATCCTGCATCCTCGGCTTTTCGGTGATTATCTACAAAAAAAAATGCATGCATCATTGATTACGCGTTAGTAATTATACAATTAAGTACATTGTTATGCTCAAATATTTCTCGTTTTGAAAATAAATCATTTTTCCCTATATTACTCAAGCACTAAACTTTGTAATATTACAGATGGGATTGTTTTATAACGCTACACTGATGAATTCAACACTGTTTCCATTTATTAGTCAGAGTAAATTCTAAAAGTTACAGTTATCGGAGATATCAATTTGTATTAATATATTTGGAAGGTTATATCGCAACTATTAAAATGCATGTTGAATCCACGAAAACGAAAACTATACTGAACATGTTGTCGAGCCTCAAATTAATACATTTTATCTTCATCGAATTACTTCAACCGAGCCCGTTATCAACCGTATGCTGCAAAGTTTTAACTCCACTCACTTGGAACAGTTCGTTCTTACGAAATATTTTTCATTACCTCGTTTTCGAGAAGGCTTCGTATACCATCGTTGTGAACCTTCTTTGGAAACTTTTGCAATTGTTGGCGTTGTTCTTCCACCGGTAGAGAATTTTTCTTTTTATATGATTTATTCCGCCCTTGGGACTCATCGCTCCCACCGAATTTATAAGGAAACGATTGATGCTTTCGGATAACTTCTTGGTCGGGTGCTTTGCGAACATTTATGAATTTCTTCGACGTTCCTTGTTGATTCTGCGAACTTTTCATTAGTGGCTCAGTAATTTCTTTTTCCATATTATCTTTTTCATTACGTTTCAAATTTTCTAGAGGCGTTTCGAACCTCGTCTCTTGCATATACAAATCATGAACGTGACTTTCGGCATGCATCGGATTGTCGCAAATGACTTTGCCGTTTTATAAACAACACATACCACTGATTCGTCCTCTTTTGTGCAATGTTTTCAACAGAACTGCAATGAATTTCAGCTTTCGTTTGCTGCGTTGAGTTAGCGAGGATATTCGTATTCTTCGGTTTCACCATTAATATATGTGTTTTATTTTTTATCTCATGGTTAATCACAGCTTCAGAACTATCCTCTGATGAACTTTTTTCCGTACGTTCTTCAGGGTCGTTGGTCCACGCTTCTTCCGCTTCATTTTTCTATTAATTTCATTGATTTGACCTTTATTCCTCTATTCCTACTCTCATCCGTCTCTATTTGCGCTTGTGAAAAATGTTTAATAATATTCTCGAGAAAAATTACCTTCACTGGAAGTATCTTGCTTGGATTTAGTAATGAACTTCCGTGAGGCTTATTTCCACATGGGTTATTTACTGATACCAGCATTGGCTTCAAATTTTTTCCTTGCGACAAGACTCGACGCGTCGGAGTTTCTTCCAGCTGCGTTGCAATAATATTCATTACATTCATTGTTCAATTTTTATGAAATGTGCAATAATGACAGATGCTAAAGCGACACGACAACTCCTTCAATATTCATAAGGATTTTATCTGAATCCTTACACATGTAAACATCGATATATCCACCAATTACCAGCATGGCTGTACCTTATTAATTTTTATGCGTTCGCTTGCCAGTTTTTCGATAAGCGTACCATGATGACCTTTCCAATCCATTTGGAAAACCTCTGTGTGCGTTTTCTTGATCCCCACATCTTTCTGTTTTTCGTGAATGAAATCTTTTCTCACCGGTATGTACAGCAGCATCTTTAAGAATTATAATTTGTTTTCGTTCGCAACGTTACATATTGTGTTTACGTTACATAACATTTTTCTTCTCGCTTACACTTATATAGAAAATCACTTTGTTACTTTTGTTAGGTTTTTTAAGACTCACATCGTTGGTATCGGTTACTATGTCTTCGTCTTCCGTTTCATTCACAATGACACTCGTGCGTTCTTGTGGTCGTTGGTTCCATTTTTCAGTAGCCGAATCTTCGCCGGAATTCAGCTTGTCTATATTTTCCTCATCACCAGCTTCCCGTTCATCAGCGTTTGGATTTATAAAACCTTCCTCTGCATCTCCAGCGTGTTTTCTATTACTGGCAGTAACGACGTTACCTTTATTGCGGCTGTTACAAGCGACTTCCTTTTTTTTTTCATCATCTTTTCCCTTAGCGCACTTAAGTGTCTGTAGATCAAACATGCAACATTGAACACATTAAAATCACTCATTATTAATTGGTCATAATCGTGGCCACTGTCATATAATATTCCTGAGCACATTTCTTGTTTTTGACCTCTAACGTTTTATTTTCGTTCCATTCATTTCTACAACCTCTCACTTAGTTTCATCAAAATCTGATTCATATTTTTTTCCACGAGAATACTTTATGCTACAATACCTCGTCAATGCTGTATTCCTCGTCATATGAATGCGAAGTGGCTTCGTCTGTTTGACCGCCCATCGAGTTCCGCCTGAGGCGTTCATGTTCTACCTCGTCGTTGTCTTGGACATTCTTTCCTTCCTCGGTAGTACTTTTTGGTATTTCACAGTTCGTCTCCCGATTGAATGGTTTCTCCAATACGTATCCGACAACGATCTGCGAGTGTAACGCATAATCATCATATGAAAATTAATATATCCGTGTTGTACTCCAATTTTTTTTTACGTTGAATTTGTACCACCATGATACTTTTTTCACTGTCGAAAACCCATGTTGTTACAAAATTATTAGACCACATTTATTAAACGTGGTCGCTATTAAATTGTTTATATTTCGAATTATTGTCACTCGTCCTCTCTCGTCCCTAATTGGTCTCGTGTGGCTCTATATTTTTCTCAAAACATTGTGACACTGGTTTCTATTCAGAAACCATTTTCTCCACCAAACCTGTTTGATTATCGTTTTCTCTTGTTCACTTCCTTCATCGTCTTCGTCTCTATCTTGGACTCCTTCCTCTTCGGATGGCCAATAGAAATTCTTATTTTCAGCTGCGGTCGTCGCTGTCTTCGCTTGGTCATTGTTCGTATTACTGGGAATCTGCAATTGAATATATTTAAGACAGGGTCGTTTTTCGATGAGTTGAAGCGATTATTGGGGGAGCGATTTCAATATGTACCAATGCGGCTACTTCACGGATTACAATTATACACTCACATCGTCGTTCTTTGCGTTTCTAACTTGTGATGACTCTTCGTTACCACGGTGCTTATCCACGTTTTCCTTTATTTGGTCGACAAGGCCAAAATGTTCCACTTCGTCGTCGGTGACTTTGCTCTTTTTTCGCTAGTACCAAAACAAACTTTGATTGCCAATTTTTTTCTCATTTCTGCATTCTCAACAGTATACAAATATTAATATCATTACCGGCGGCACCTCTGACATTGCCAATGCCGCTTCTTCATCTTCATCGCGGGTGGCACATTTCATGGCTCTGTCAATCATTTTCTGTAAACAAGTAATCACTCAATTTATGCAATGATATTTCCGCAAGCTTTTCCTTACAATATTAATATGTTCACCGACGTGTTCCAGTAAAGTTCCCGCGCTATTCTTATTAGCATAAATTATTACGGCTATCGATACCAGCTCGCATTGCTATATTTCCAGTTACCGTCTTCGTACTATGCTGAAAACAAGTTCATAGCCATACAAAGCAATATGTTCAATCTTGCTTTATTGCGAGTTCAGCGATTCACTTTATCGAAAACGACTCTTTTAAATGAGTCATTATTTTTAAATAGCGGTAGTGGGAGTGGGGAAATCTCTATGGCTCGCCTCGTCACGATTTACACTACTAGGACAGCCAACGACACTACATTATCGAACGACTTGTTAAACCTTGAAATGGAGAGGCTCTACAATGCAACAGTTCAATGGCGCAGGCGCACCATCAAAAGGGGAACCGGAGGGGGGGGGGTGCTGCCGATGACTGTGTTTCATTTGAAAGTAGCGCGTCACGACAACAGTTTCTGTTTCGGTGCTAAGTTGAAGTTTTTGTGCTGTCCCCTTCGTTTCGACTCAGTTATCCAAAAAATTGCCCTCGTCTCACCGAATGCATCATACCATACATAAAATATACTGAGTGTAGTCACCAATTTTCAATTACCTATTTTTGTCGCGTTTCTTAAGCTTTCCTATTTCTAACAGATTCTCCTTTTTGGCGGCCTTTCACACTTACGTTCGTTCAAGTTAAGTTAAATGTTTTTGTTTTTCGGTCCAATTATTGTGTCTCGGTTTTATAAAGCGAACAAGCAATCCAGGCTGATTATGCGAACTTTATGCAAGTTTTGCTTGGGATATCGCCACGTTGGCGTCACGGCTCCCTGCTTCAGAAAATGGCGACAAGGCATCTATCGAGTTTTCGTAAGGTCATCAGCGTCGAAAAAGTGATTGTGCGTTGCAAAATAGGTAAGAAATTTTCAATTAATATTAACATTTTATAACTAGTGCGTTTTCATCAATCTTAACTCTTATCAATCTTCTGTCAACATTACGCATTTTTTCATTCTTCGAAGGGAGGATTTACCGTATCATGATACTAAATAGGGAGTGAATGGGGCCTTTGCGTTGAAAGTGCAAGGTAGATAAGTTGAGATGGATCCATTCAAAAGTAAGCTACTTTGAGATTTAGTCATGAGCAATAGTTTCCGGAACCTCATAAAATTACCTATTTTCGATGAATAAATACGTGCAATATTTGTTTATTTGAATGTCAAAATTGAACCGAAGAATGGGATAACATTCATTTTTATAGAATGAATAAGTTTTCTGCAGCCAAAAAAATGTGATCACGTAGTTCATATTTTGAGCACTCAACACTTGGAAATTTTACTGTGAAAAGTTATAATTATATTCAACCAATAATCGTACTATTCTTAATTAGCATTTTGTAGATTTTCTGTTGTTCGAGTCTTCTCGTTTTTTAAAGATTTACCGGGTTTTAAAGATTTACAGAAATGTGATATTTGACAGGGTTCACCCTATGTAACGCCTGTTAGATATAGTGATTTCAAGAGTGAATATTTTGATTATAGGATAGCCAATATAAATTTTGTCAACACGTACAGGTTAATGTAAATAATATTAGGCCATGTTTCGTATGCACTAGCTGAATATATTGAAACGGGACAAATCATACTTCTAATCGAATTTGTCCAACTTCTTATTTCATTGAGCCAGAAGTTAACGATACACCAATCGCTGACGCTTTTACATAGCACAGCTTCACAGAGCACAAAATATTTAAACCTACATCAGGTCGCAACATGCAATTGTCCTGTTTTATATGCATCCGGTGGAATCACACTGGTGTACACTTATTTTTAATGTACAACGTAATATTGTGATACAAAAACGTGTGTTTCATTAAGTATTTCTCAACATTTTAGTAGTCCTGAAAAAGGTTTCAAACCATGTTGCAAAAATATGTGTACCAGCATTGAATATTTGCGGGAAAGATGGATATAAGTACATAATTTAAATTTCCCAAAATATTAATTTGTGAATTACAATTCTGTACGCAATATGGAGTACCTAAGATGTTTCATTACAATTTAAATTGAGGGAAAAATATGTGCATAAGTTAAAATTGAAACCAATTAAAATTTGAGCGATTCAAAATTCTATACATCACAGCAGCTATTTTTTAATATATGTTGAATGAAATGTACTTGATGTTTCGTTTACAACGCAGCTATTACGTTTATAATCCCAGATATGATTTTTCAAGGAGTTATCCAAAAGTTATCTAAACGGTGTACAAATGTCCGCTGGGCAGTCATCCGAAAGTTAACAACCTATCCAAAAGATGAATTTCATATGACTGCTAACTTTCGGATAACTGCTGGGCCGTCATTTGTATACCTTCAAAGTTACTTTTGGATAACTCTCTTGATATCGCTACTAGGTATGCGGTACTCAAGGACCACCATGCCATGTTCATTACGCAATAACTTCTTTGTCCATTTCGCTTTCTCGAACTATTACATTAATATTTATAATCTATCACCGAACGATGGGCATTAATTGGAAAAACTAAATATCAACATTCATACGGGTTTTACCTTTTCTCTTAAAAGTTTTTTATTCAATGGCGTTGTTTCAGCGTTGCTGTTATCACCCGTCACATCACGTCGTTTTTTATTCACTTTCCCCTCGCTCACCATCAATGTATCGGGAGAGTCCGCATGTGTTTTCTTCATAGGGATCCTCTTGCCACGTCCTAGCATATTTGCCACCATTTCTTCGGCCTCTTTTTCCGTCTCTATACGTGTATCACCCATAAAAATGCGTTTCACTTTTTTGTTGATATCGTTACACAAAAAGCACATTTCATACAATATATACAATACCGAACCATTATGTTGTTCAATTTATGCCTCAATAAAACACAACGTAGGATTGTTGCGCAAGAGAGAAATTCAATACGTTTAATTCAATATATTAATTTATTTTACCTCCAAAGCCAACGATGCGAATTTGCTTGTAAGTTTGATCATCGTCGTCCAGCGTACGAATTGAGACGAGATTCGTCGGATTGGCCAAGTATTTTTTTAAAAAATCGTCCGTGCATTTCGTTACGCCTTTCTCAGCATTTACGTCACGTATAACCAAATCTTCTGCCCGTACGGTTTTCTTAATATTTTGTTCATCATTATTTATCGCCTTTCTCACGATGTGATAATACATCTTAATAACATTTGTCGCGAATGAGACACGTTACTTGACTTGCGAAAAAACACTTAACCTCAAAAAGACGTATTCCACGCCACGCAATATTAATTTTACCGATTAACCCTCTCAGTAAATTATAAAAAACCACGCAACTCGATTACTTTGTGACTGGCACGTACAACGTGTCCTGCATTATTTTATTCGCGTTAACATAAGATGTTGGGAGCTCAAAATTAACGATCGTGATGAATTTTACAGTGAAAATCGCGTACGGTATATTCCACTTTTCGTAATCAAGAAAAACCATGTGCCGTTAAATATTCGAACAATTAAGTTTCCGGTTTCTCTCCGTTGCCCTAGCTTGCTTTGTTACGAGCATTATAAATATACACTAACGTATGTTGCACGATCCGCTGGTTTCGAGGCTACTTTCGCGTTTACGCGGTTTCATGTGCTTTTGCACATTTTCTATCACACAGTGGTGACGGCGCTGCTGCATTTTTGTGGGAAAATTTGAACCGAGCGATTATCAACATATTTAGGTCACAGAAATATGCTTCATGTGCTCTCATTTTATTGTGACATTTTTGTGCACGCGGGCGTTTGTATTTTTTGTTTTTATAAAAACGATTACCGGAAAAAAGAAATCACCGCGTTTGAGAAACATGTATTTTCTATTTGACAACACTTTTACGAGGAGAAATGTGTCATATATATATGTTCACACTTTTACGGAAAAATAATGTTTTTTTAAATTCTATTCGGAGATAAAAACTGCTCCACCACTGTAATATCGCATTGTTCAATCATCTACACACTATATCTTCTACCCGATACGTTTTGTAGTAAAAAAAATTAATTCGTGCTCATACTCTCAAGATGATTATTTTATTATTACCAAAGATTGTAGTATGTTGCTTTTTGGTGTAAAATACCAAGCTCGTTTTTAAGCTTTATCATGTAGAGATACAAATATATGATCGTATATACGCAATTATTCTTGAATAATAAGAAATATCATTACACGAAATACAACAGCTTTAAACTGAAACGCAAACATACTTTAAAGTATTATTCGTTCGTTCGTTTCGTGTAAGATACCAAGCTCGTTTTTAAGCTTTATCATGTAGAGATACAAATATATGATCGTATTTACGCAATTATTCTTAATTAATAAGAAATATCGCAACACGAAATACATCAGCTTTAAACTGAAACGCAAACATACTTTAAAGTATTATTCTTTTCGTTTCGTTTTCGGTTTCGTTTTCGTATAAAATTTTAATGGTGAGATTGAATAACGCTTAATAGTTAGAAACGCACTTAAACTGTAATTGTATAATTTTGATGAAAGAAATGATGCGAGAAGGATGCACTTTTTTTGTATCTGATGTTCAATATCACAGAGTATCTGAAACGCAAATGAAATGTATGTACGCTTTCAGACAATGTTACGAATACATAATTTCTCTCAGGATATTTTATGGATACACACATAATATCCCGTTCGTTTTCCATGGTGCATATATTTACCTGCTCCCGTTTTTCGCACCATCTTTGCTTCGTTGTCGTCTATTCCGCTGTTGGCTCATGTATCTGCAACGATGCTGAGTTGTTCGGGTTACCATCTTTCACCATAGTTTTATCTGCATTTACCTCTATCTAGACCCAAACAAAAACAAGTTTTAAAATTTATTTTCGTTCAATATGCCCGTCATGGTGCATGTCAATTGTAATTGTTCCTTAATCGTGACTTCGTGCTATTGAACCGTTTTTTTTTTTCATTCAAATGCACATATTTGATTATCTCACTAACCTCTTCATTGTGCGTCGATGTACATTTACGATGGACGATTATGTCGTATTCATCACGAATATCCATGGTCGTAGTATTGTCGTCGATTGTCACAACATCGTCCTCCATCTATTACAATTTTTTATTATTTGCATCAAAACCGCTTTTTGATGTTTTGATTATCATGCAGTCAATGATAATTTCAATTCTCACTCATAGCACTTACCGATGTTTTTATCATCGCCAATCCTCGCAACACCATGTTTCCTCCTGCTTCAATATTCTTCAATGCAGCACATTTTCTGTCAAATGTACTGATGTATTTCTCAAATCGTTTGCAACCCGTTGTGAGTGATGTTTGCCATGCGTTTGCTTCAACCTCCAACTCTTGGCGCATTTTGTCTTTTTCAGAAGTTAACAGTAACGCGATGGGTTGCATTTCCTCGTTGGAACCTATGGATCTGTGTCGTTGATCACCGATATGAATGCCGCTACTTCCAGCAGTCGGCTTGTTTGTCAAGTTTTTCTATATCAAATATATACATTCAATAATTTTAAAAAGCATGCATCAACAGACTTAACTCATTCACTTGTTATCGCTTTTCACGTATACTTACATCATTTTCGTCATTTTCAATTTTGATATCATCAATGGTTTTAGGACGTTTCTTTGCAGACTGCTCTTCGATAGTCGCAACATAATAGTTGATCTTTCTACCTTTTTCTTTATTTCCTTGTCGTCCTGTTTGCTGCGAATCCATTGTTTCACCGCTAACTCGGGGATGTACGACAAACGCCCTTTACTCTACATGAATTCAATGCATTATTTTTATTATACCATTTTTTTCGTAATGTTATCATTAAAATATGCAGCCTAAATACATTATTACGCACATATAAATTGCTGAAAAATATTATAACACACACCGTTAACACGATGTTTGTAATATAACAGTTTAATATTTTCGAGGTTATTATTAGAGGTTGTGTTACCGTCGCACGTGCGCACTGTGCTTATTCACTTATACCAGTATCGTTTGTGAAATATGTCAACCCGTAATATATTTTTATATCGCGAACAGCGATAATTACCGTTCGATTTACACGATTTCGACGTACTTTTAAGTTTTACTTGCACGCGTGATATATAGCCGCGTGTTGAAATGTCCACGACGTAGGCTGCTGTCTGAATTGTGCGAATACGAGTGGAACGCACCCAATATGACGGTAGAGGTACGAACCATGCGCCGACGTTGCCAAATCTGTCGTAAAATTTGTCTACGTTGCCAGAAAATTTGTACTGAATATTATCGGCGTGTTCCTGCTTCAAAACATTTTTTCCTCCTTGCCTTCATTTTCTTATGCTACACGAAAGCGATAATTAATACGAGCATATGTTCGAAAATAACCTGTCGCGTCATAATTAGTAGTTACATTAATTCTCGCAATTCTGTCGCAAATTGATATATATCGTAATCTATTAAATTGATATATAACGTAATAAATATAGAAAATTTTTTTGAAACGACGTGAACAACGTGATAGCTGTCGGCCTAACCTCAAAAAACACGTGCTGCGTCGAAAAATTCTCAAACTACATCACATTACGGTTCATTTCTGTGGTCAATGATGCAACGTTCAATTACAATTGACACGATAATTTCATAGAATTCCACATGCGTAAGTACACTTTTTCTTCAACAAAAAAAAACAACTAACAAAGTTCAAACACGGATATCATTTTATTTGATAATGTCACAATTTTCAATTGCCACCGGCCTATAATTATGTTAACTTATGAAACGACGCAATGGTAGATTGAAGAATTAAAAGAGAACTAAATAATAGCGGTACGAATAAAATACATCAAATCGTTAAATTTGATTGCACGTTGGATTGACTCAATAATTATGATGCAGATGAATCGCAATGAACAATGGTTTGCAAAACAGAGTCCACACAAGTTTTTGAAAGGAATGATATTCTCATCGAAAAAGCAGAACGCACTGTATCTTTTTTTAACTATCCGTCTCTCGTTAGTTTTTGAATCTTGTTCTGTTTAACTTTTGCTCTTGACATTTTGCTCGTCACTTGATCGAAATCACAACCAGCGCACTTACAATAATATCTC
This sequence comes from Campoplex nolae, assembly GCA_037893425.1. Classification (NCBI taxonomy): domain Eukaryota; kingdom Metazoa; phylum Arthropoda; class Insecta; order Hymenoptera; family Ichneumonidae; genus Campoplex; species Campoplex nolae. The sequence goes on along the minus strand of JBBLXU010002019.1, from coordinate 6,858 downwards.
TGAACCTCTGTAATGCACTACTATATTTGAAACTACTGTATTTGCAAAAATATTCGTACCATGAACACCTAAATGAATTGAGTATCGTACAAGGACACATGGTAACAATACAAAAATAAGTGGAGACGTTTCACACATTCAAATGTAAAAAAAAAGTAATAGCATTGTCGTGTTTTTATTTAGGTGCTGGAAAAAAATGTCAGTGCACATCTAAAGATTGATTTGACAAAAACGGACGGATACACCTGAGATTGGTGAATTGTTGTGAACGCTGCTGGGTTATCACGATTTGCTTGTAAGTTACCAGACAAGAAATTCTCAAGATAGAACGATGAAAGTATTGTACGTATCAGCGTACACAGATGGTTGGGGAATAAAGAGTGATCTGCTTCATGGGTGACTTTATAATGCTTCTTTATTGTTTACGCACAAAGTTAATTCTTTGTTGAATTTAATTCATTTAGGTACCGTTAACGAAGTAGCAAAACCCCATTGCAGCGATGGATGAGAAAAAAGAAATAGGAAGCAGAGATTATAAATCAGAACGTACAATAGCAAGGAAGAGGAAAAAATATATGTCACAGTATTTGAACGTTACTGGACGCATTCCGAGTTGTGACGAGATTCCCGAGTACAGGTTGGCGAAAAAAGTAATTCAACAATTTCGTTTTTGCTTAACTAGTCACCGGTACATAGTAAGGAAAAAAAACTTGACAATTCCATTGGACACTTGAAAAAATTACTGTTCAGTGCAGCAAATTGATGAAAAAAAAATCAGTTTTACCGGTAAAAACAAATTTCTTTCATAAGACATCATTCCTAAGTAAACTACTGCCAAACTGATTTGCCAGAAGTGCAGATTTTCGAATTTCGCGATAATTTTGTAATAACGTATGCACTTTTAAACATAGCCATTTTTCAGCTGTTCGAAATTGGATGCATGGCTTTGAAAAATTCTCCATAATAATTTTTTCCATTAGAAATAAAAAACAGGGAGCAGCGAATGCTTTAATTTCGTATTTTTTCTCATTTTCACGATCCGTACGATTATTTCTTACAAAATTATTTGTTTCATTCCAAATAAAGGACTAATGTCTTAAAAATAAAGCGTTCATTTGAGAATACGGAGTTTCAAAAACAATGGTATAAGCGTGAAAAATTGCATATGAATGTTGCTGATCAGCTGCAATGTTTTCAGGATTTTCGTTCAAGATTTTTTTCCGCTATTGGCACTTGAAACGGTTATAGGTAGCGTGGCTTATATCCATGCTGGAATTCAAATATTGACATTTTTGGCACAGCAATCGGACTTAATTTGCTGTTCGACATCGCGACCTGTATTTCTATACTTTCTGTAGTAAATATATCAAAGAACGTGACGAATATCGAGTGAAGTTGGAACAAAATCAGAAACCTTTGTTCATATAAAAAAGTACTTTTTTGTATACACCGTAATGAATATATCGAATATTTGGAAAAAGTTGAATGAACTTGAGGACGTTTCATTTTTTTAATTACATACGTTACGATAATCAATGGAAAGATATATTGAGTATGATAACATTTCATGTTACAATATCTTGCAGACGAATGAAGATAGCAGTGACGCAGGATCGAGTACTCCTTCAAAGACAACGGGGTCAAGCGATAGCTTATCGTCACATTGTAATGAGGAACGGAACGAAAAGACCTCCGATAACAGTGCTACCAATGCAGACGTGTCAAATTCGAAAAAACAAGAGTATGCAGATGAAAATCTTGATGAACGAAGTTTGGATACTGGTAGCGTCCAAGATGAGTGGGTTGATCTCAATGTGGTCTATGATGATAATGACGCGGAGTGTATGGGCGATGAGAATGAAAGAGGACATAATGAGAACGATGATGTCATGGAGGATCTGGGAAATGTCATCTTGAGCAGCGACGATGATGACGACGATGGTAGTGGTGGTGGCGGTGATGACGACGACGATGACGGCGACGGCGACGGCGACGGCGAAGACGATGACGGCGACGACGACGGCGACGGTGACGGCGACGACGACGACGGCGACGACGGCGACGACGGTGACGACGGCGACGACGGCGACGACGGCGACGACGGCGACGACGGTGACGACGGCGACGACGGCGACAATGAAGATATTGCAGCTTTCTCGTTGACACCGGGGCCGATAACAACTATGCGAGAGGATGTACGTGAAAATGACATTCTCATGGCTGTAATAGCTGCAGGCCAACGCCACAACCTGAATTTGGTAACAATTTTGTCAATTATCAAATTATTCAAACGATTTGCAAACGGCAGTACCTTGCCAACCACTAAAACTGGTTTGTGGAAAAAGTTAGGTAGAAACGTGGTGAATTCTCAAACACGCCACTTATATTGTAAAGTATGTAAAGCGGTTATTGGAAATGGCAAGATCCCTGCACGAGACTGTCCATGTGGCACAGCGGGTCCTCAGAAACCGTTAACAATGGTATCATTCTTTATCACACTCAACATAAAATCGCAATTGAAGAGAATCCTTGGGAAACGAAATATCCACCAACTTCTTGGTTATCGTGATAGCCGTCAAAAAATCAATCAAAACGGAATTGAAGATTTGTATGATGGAGAAGAATATAAAGAGTTGCGAAACGATGGAGAATTTTTACACTCCAATTTAAATTTCTCTTTTACCATTAATACGGATGGATGTCAAGTCGCTCGCTCATCGAAAGAAAGTGCGTGGCCTGTACTATTAATGATCAACGAGCTTCCTCCCCATGCGCGGAAACGTTACGTAATATTGGCGGGAATTTGGGTTGATAGGAAACATCCCGATTTAAATAAGGTTATGAGGCCGATTGTGGACGAACTGCGTGATTTATATTTTACCGGAATCCAGTGGAAACCGAACGGAGTTGATACGGTCACGAGTAAATTTATAACAACGGTTTGTTCAGTCGATACGCCTGCGAGATCTCAATTACTGAAAATGAAGAGATATAACGGCGAGTATGGATGTAGTTTTTGTTACGCACCGGGAAACAGATTAGAAGATAATTCGAGGGTATACACAATCGAGAATATAGTTAACAGAACGGATGATGAAATTCGCCAAAATATGGCAGAAGCGACACAGACAGGAACAGAAGTAATGGGAGTGATGGGAAATTCCTTAATGAAATATCTACCAGAATTCGATCTTCGACGTGGAGTAGTGGTCGATTCTATGCATTGTGTCGACGTTGGCATCGTCAAGAAGTTGACCGAATTGATACTTTTTAGCCCAACGACGGCGGCATGGTATTGTGTCGATGAACGTATACGGAGAATAATCAATCACCGACTGTTAAAAATCCGGACGCCAAGTCGAATGGCTAGAAAACCACGAGAAATCGGAAGTTGGCGTTTGTGGAAGGCATCCGAATGGCGCAACTGGATATTGTATTATTGTATTCCGTGTTTGACAGGTCTCATACCGGATGAATATCTTCGGCTATTTGGCATGCTGTCGGAGGCGTTGCACATACTGAATGGGGACACTATTTCTACGCAACAACTTGAAACAGCACGGATTATGATTGACGATTTCGAGACAGAATACCAACAAATCTTTGGAATGAGAAATATGACGTTCAACATGCATCTTTTTAGACATTTGCATGAAAGTGTCAAGGGCTGGGGCCCGCTGTGGTCGCATAATGCCTATACCTTCGAAAGTTATAACCGTCAAATTTTGGGTTCGTTACACAGCAGTACTGGCAGACAGATCCAAATTATGAATAGATTTTTGATAAACGATTTCATAAAAAATGCCGTCGACGATGTGAATATAAACGTATTAACGAGACAATTGTGTAAAGAAATTTTAAACTCCGGTAAAAAAGAAGCGCTTCGCAACGTTGTTGAATACGAACACTTCAACGAGTTTAGAGGATTAGGGAAGAGAGAAACAAGAAATCCGTACGGTTGGGAAAATGATGCGCTGAATGAGCAACAATTGACATGCAACGGTAGACTGACCGTATTGAAAAAAGCCGTTTTTAAAGGAACAATGTACACAAGCAAATACAGTGATAAAGAAAGCACCCGCAGTTGCGATAAATATATTTACGCGGGTAACGGTAAATTCGCGGAAATCCTCCGCATTGTCACCTTCGTAACAAACGAGGGACATCAAATAAACGGGGTATTCATAAAATGGTTCTCCGATATAGGACACATTCCGGTGGCGAGACACATACGGTCCGTGCGCGATTCTACTAGAGGGTTCATAACGGTAGGAACCATACGAACGTCGGCAATACTGCTGAAATTGAACGGTGTTATGTATGGCGTCAAAATGGCAAACATTTGGGAAACTGATTGAAGCTGACAATGCTCAAAATTGTGAAGTTATATTTTTTTAAACTCGTATCTGTAGTACGTGGTTCTTTTACAGATTCTTGCAATTTAGTGAATATATCGATCCTGGTAATATTATCAGAAAATAGATTCCTAGAATTTAATATTGAGAGAATAAAACTTTTGTCTATATGAATGCATTATGGCTGGCTCAACTGTGGAATCAGAAAATAGATTCTTAGAATTCAATATTGAGAGAATAAAACTTTTGTCTATATGAATGCATCATGGCTGGCTCAACTGTGGAAACATATATTATAAAATAAAATTTCATCTCGTAGATGTATAAACCATATTCAGATGATCCAAACTGTACGCGGGACGTATTAAGGTTACATTTTTATGGATTAGTCGAAGTGCAACTGAACCGGCAGTTATAACATTTATTTGTAAATTTATGCACATATGTGTAATTTGAACATATTTTGCGATTCCTTGAATCTTCTCGGAGTAAAAAAAAATCAGAAATGTTATAAAATAAAAAATAAATGTAAGAAATGCTTTGGGAACAATGTTACCTTATATCCGGTTTCCAGCCTTGTGTACATCCATTTCCCTTTGATCCACCTTGAGATTCGACGGATAATAAAATTGTTGATTGACATGATTTTACGGAACCAAAAATGTCGACCAGCAATTTAAGGTCGTGATACGTGCTGACGGTTGCCAGCAAAAAAGTATATCGACCATGAATCAGTGGTTGAAAAAACCAGCCAGTGGACCGAAAAAAAATTTGTTGACCACAAATATGTGGTCGGAAAAAGCCATTCGCGAGCCAGAAAAAAATTTTTCAACCACACGAAGGTGGTCGGAGAAACCTACCGGTTAACCAGAAACAAATTGTCGACCACGAATTTGTGGTTGGCTATGGGCTTAACGCTGCTGAAAAAAACCATTAAAATTTGGTTGTTAAAACCAGAAAAAGTCACTTCCGGTTCAAACCGAGTTCCTCTTGTTCCAAACGGCAATGACAACCATGATTTTTTAGTATGTAACTTGTCCAAAACACACCTACCATTAAAACGTGGTTGGTAAATCCGCCAGGGAGACTGTATATAATTACAATCCGCACTTTTAGCTTGTGAATATAACCCATAACTGTTGATTTTATTTTGCATTTTTATATTTTGTAGATGAATATGTTCACTGCGAGATTTGAATACACAGGATCACGAAAAAAAATGCTTACCAGTCTGTTCAAAAGTTTATTCTGAGATCATTTTTTTTCACAATTTATCCAATTTACTCGCTAATCTCGCACTTTATCATTACAGAACTTCACTCAGAATCTCCGTTGAATATTTTTATTAAATCCATTAATCGAAATTTTTCGGACGTCCTGCACTTGATTATGTCAAAACTCCGTTAATAACCGTTTCACTGTGTAGACGTCATACACTTCGCTTACACGGCACTCTTATTCCGATTTGGTTATAATGGGGTGTATGTACATATATATCGGGCATAATAAACCCAAACCCGATTAATTAATCCGGAATAAGAGTTCCGTGTGAACGTAGTAGTCATTGCTCTCTTCGCAGCTGTCACTGGAGACTGGCTTTGATGAAAATGGGTCTTGAGGCGGGCGTTGAGACCTATCATGGTGTTGTATACAGACACGTGAAATCTTTTATGTGTTGGTAACTTTTGCATAATCTTGAGCCCGTGCAAAGGTTTTTCTCAGCAATTACGCGACCGATCATGCTGATTTTGGGCGCAATCGAAAGAGAATTTCTTAATTAGCTTAAAGTTCAATTTTTAAGTTCCTCAATTGCTTCTGAGCTTCGTAATTCAATAAAATGACATGCCAATTTTACCCCCACCACCGCGAAAAGTTTTGTTTCGAGAAAGTATAGTCTCGGCGAGCCTCGGGCCAGCAGACGATAGGCTGTCAATGTACTTGTCCCGAGACTCTACCGAGTCTCTTGATATCGCAAAACTCATAACGAATTCCTAATCAGCGACCCAAAAAACCTTGGATATGGTGTAAAATTTACATAGCAATGATAAAAAAAACTAGGTCTTATCTCAAAATTCGAATACTCTGAAAATTAAACAATTTTTTTTAGCAATTTTAGCGTCAAGTTTAAATCGTAAGCCCAGAACAATAAATCAAGTACATGCTTCGAAAATGTTAACATCGGGAACATGATTCATGCATTTCATCGTTGGAAAATAGTACGATAAGATTTCCGAATAGTGGAATGAAAAAAAAACTCGAAAATGACAACCTTTTCAAGAGACTCGGTAGAGTCTCGGGACAAGTACATTGACAGCTTTGTCGTCTGCTGGCCCGATGAGGCTCACCGAGACTATACTTTCTCGAAACAAAACTTTTCGCGGTGGTGGGGGTAAAATTGGCACATCATTTTGTTCGTTTTCGAAGCTCACAAGTCGTTTGGGGCCTTGAAAATTGAACTGGAGATTCATTCAGAAATTATCTTTCGAATGAGCCCAAATTTAGC
>JBBLXU010002014.1:0-30176 GCA_037893425.1 Campoplex nolae | reverse complement strand
ATGGTCGTTTTCAAAATGACGTCCTAGTCGTAAAAAAAATCGCAAAAATTTTTCAAGAAAAGCAAAATGAAATGGGATTTCTCTCCTTTAAAATGCCGTTTATTAAATTAATTTATCTACGTTATCGACGGAATAACATGAAAAAGAGTGCGGCGACTTTTTCCGACTTTTGTCCGGAAACTTTCCGACGGTAGTGTATATATAACGTAAATGTACTTGTCTCGAGTCGCTACCGCGACTCTAGATTTTCTCATGACATTTTTTTTTAAAAGGGCGAGGCATTTTGTTCATTGGTTTTATCACCATCTTCACGTCGTTTGAATTGAAAATTGAATCTCTTACCTATTTTCATGTTTTTTCGCCAAAAAAACCGCCTTTGGCTCTGAAGATCGTTTTTTGACGAAAAAAAACGTATAAAATAAGGTGAGAGATTTGATTTTTAATTCAAAAGACGTGGAGATGGTGATAAAATCAATAAAAAAATGCCTCGCCCTTCTAAAGAAAAAATGTCATGAGAAAATAAAAATAATTTATATACACTACCCGTCAAAAGTTTCTGGACAAAATTGCGAAAAAGTATCGGAGCCATTCTTTATGTCAATTTTTAAACTGTATAGATGAACGAATGTCATGAACGGCATTTTAAAGGGAAGGAATCCCTCTTTAATTGGCTTTTTTTGAAAATGTTCTACGATTTTTTTTACGTCCGCTAAATTGTTTTGAACACGACCGTTTTCCACCTTTTTTTTAGATTTACAGTTGGACCACGTTTTGAGAAAAAAAAATTTCGAGTTCTTTTTGACCAGAATCTTAACGGGGACAGCGGAAACTTTAATTTTGTTTTTTAAAAAGTTCTGTGCGATTTTTTTCTTTTAGTTATCTTATTTTTAGCGAAAAAGGCAAAATTTTGAATATGCCACATGACACGAAAACTAGTGGGTTTTTCAAAAAACCTCAAGACGGTATAAAAATGAGTTCGTTTTGGCTGGATTCATCAGAATTTTTCCCAATTTTTTTTCGAAATTATTTTGTTTCAACTTGCGAAATAAAGTTGAACACCTTCATCCTTCCACAGTTATTATATACAGTACATAGAAATGATTAATTATTTACACGTCGTTCAATCTTTTATATTAAGTCAATTCAAATTCTATTGTACACAATGCAAAAATTATTAAATTTCATATTAAAAAAAAAAAAAAAAAAAAAAAAAAAAAAAAAAACATTATTGAACCAACTCTAACAATGAAATTCATAAAAACTGAGAGCTCGTCTAACATAATTGAAAATAGTTTTGAAAAATTATTTTGAAAAAATTGAAAATATATTTTTCCTTAAAAATGAAATAATTTTAAATAAAAAAATTGACTCAAAAGTGCTTTGAATAGCATATAATTATATTTTTCAAAAAATTTAATGCTATTCATAGGGTGCTAGCTTTGATTCAGTTAAATTAAAACGCAGTTTTCAGTACAGTGATATCAGTAAAAAAAATAGTCCCAAAAAAAAAATTAGAAACATTGCATCATACATTTTTCAATATCAAAGTATCTGAATTATTTCGATCTTCGGCAGGCTGTAGAGAGTAATGAAAGTTCGGGACAAGAAATTCCTCAGGAGAAGTCATTCTAGACATCGAAAACTACTTTTAGCTAAATTTTCGTAACGATTGAAGTTGATAAAAATTCGTAGTGCAAGGTTAAAGTCAGCGATTTTGAAAAAAATTTGAAAGATTAGCAACTTTGAAATGAAATATCTCTAGGCTTCTTTACGCAATCGAAATTTTTGGCATGACTTGCATGAAGGGTATGGAGAATGAAAAAAATAAACCATTTTAGAAGTAAATTAGGCTAGAAATAAATGTGTAGCGTCTATTTGAAAATGGTTATTTTATTGAAATTTTCAATTCATTCAAATTGGTCGCAATAAAAAACCTTTTGGTCTGGACGACTGAAAATTTTTTTTCTATAAACTAGATGGCATACTAAAGGAAACGTAACCAGTATTATTCAATTTGAACGTAAGGTCTGCATCATTTGAAGGTAAGGTATGTATTATTTTAAAACTAGGCAAAAAATTGACATTTTTAGACCTTTATAAGGCTCGTTCTCATGACCTTGAGCACTTTGAGAGTTGATATTTGGTATTTGGGGACAGTTTTTAAGGTACTCAGAAGCACTCAATTCGGAGCGAATTCGAAAGACCCCTCCCGAGAAATTGTGCGAAATCCAATGGATCTACTTATATATATTGAAACGGCACTCTTTCTGTGCGTCCATAAATTATTTCACTTAAACTGCGCGCCATGCGAGCCAGCACTCAGCCGCTCGACGCGACTCTGTGGTAAGGCATTGAAGTGACTCATTAATATAGAAAATTCCTTTTTCCCCATAAATTTCACACATTTTGATGTTCTGACACACAGTTTAATTAACTTTTACACAAAACAAACAAAAACAGGTTAAAATTAAATATGAAAACATGATTCGGGAGAGTCCAGGTAATAAGATTAAGTATTGGTCCAATTACGCGTCGGATCCAATGGAAATGGCCAATCTCGAAACAGGGTTCGGATCCAAGAAAAATAATGCACTTAATTGTTCACAAATTATTAATTTATTACATTTAAAAAGAAAATTTCATTCATTTAGCTGAAAAGGGATAAAAACGAACCTTATGCAGTAAAGACATTTATTTTTGTTATAAAATTATTATTTTTCACACGAGCGATGGAAATCAGCCTTAAGCCCGTCCAGTCACATTGCGGAGAGAGATCGGCTGACCAATACGAGAATTTAGAGACCAAAACTCTGGTTCGAGATTATTTCTCCGGGCCAATCCGAATTCGAGTTATTTTTAGAATTAATTATGATTATTATTCCTTTGTCTAAAAGCGTATAAAAGACCGTGCATCGAAGACACGGCAGCCAGTGCTCGCTCAGGGTTTGCGCGGTCTTGGCAGCACTGGTTCACTTATAGCTCATTCTCGAATCAGCTCTCGCTTCAAGTACAGAGGTAGTGACTCTCGAAAAGTAAGCTCCAACGTAAACCTTGAATACTCCAAGTTTCACGCCGAGAGGGAGGGGATTGTGCGATTCAGTATGGTCTGCAGATTCTCAATCTTGATCCTGCCTTTCCTATGCTAAAGAGGGAAGGGACTGTGCACCTCCGTATGGTCTGCAGATTCTTGGTATAGGAACCTTTTCATAAACCCATTTTTTGTTTGTTACAGAAAAGTAAAGTCATTTAAGCAGATAAAAAAAGGTCACACTCCTTTGAGGCGAGAACTGTTTCAATTTTTCCGAAACGTGGGATAAATCAATCTCATTCAATTGTATAGAGCCAAGAAATAGAGATAAATATAAAATTGTATAGACTCAGTAAATCGATCACATTGATAAAGTTCGGTAATAACGAATTACAAAAATCAGAGAATAGCAGGATTGAGCCAATTTATTTAAGTTTTATTAAAAGAGATTTATTCATTCAACGATCATTATTGATATAATAGCGCATAATTAAATTGGACAAAATTGATGAGAAAAGAGAGCGCATAGGCGATTTGGACAAATTAAATGAGAAAAGGGAACGCATAATTGAATTTGACAAATTTGATAAAAAAAGAGAGCGCATAAGCGAATTGGACAAATTAGTTGAAATTAGGGAGAGATTCTCAAAAGACATATAAAATAACCAACGATTTCTTTGAAGCTTTCTTTGTACACTTACATTTACCACGAATAAACACAATTATTTCATTTTTTTAACACAATTTCTCGCACTCTCATTATTTTTATGCCTGCTCCTAACATTTTAGTAGCTCGAACGAACGCTTAGCGTGTGACGTCAAAAGCGTACCGTTGAAATATATGGGGCATTCCATGTAACTTCACCAGTGAAAAAAAAAAAAATTCTATAAATAATTTTACAAAATCGAGTTACTTTATTGAAAAATATTCACCAAGTGTCGAAATTTTTAAAGAATTTTCTGACCTTCTTCTTGTCGATTACCATTTTTCAGCACTTTTTCATTCAAATGGTTGTATCTTTGGCAAGATTGGACATATTCACATTTATAAAAAAAACGAAAATGTGCGTCTTTTTATAGCCTTCCAGAAAAAAATTTATTCAGATTTTATTGAACAAGTTGAACATTTGTTTCGGGGCAAAATATGAAAAAATATTTTTTTTCTCAAGGAAAGACACTCGTTATTTCATTTTTAAAATTTTCCCCGAATTATGAATACGAAACGCGCATTTTTGGTATATTTTATATATGATGGGATTTCAATCGGTGATATGTAATTTTGCCAATTTTAGCAATAGCTTTTTATCAGTCAATTTTTTTTCATGTGCTCCAGTCTCTTTGCGCAATTCAACGAGTATTGATTATCATTAATTATCTTCGAAAAACCTCGGGTATTTGTCGAACTCGAGAATTAACGTTCGAGGGACTTCCGCTTAGCCACCTACAGAATCAAAGCTTCCCGAAGTGATTAGCTGCTTCATGTCGTTTCTCGCATGCGACAGCCATCCCGGAATCACATAAAAACGATCGTTTTACATCGATGAAGTGTTCTTCGTTGTCTCAAGCGACATAGTTTTTTGCAGCCAACTCCTGAATCTTGGAAACTTGAACTCCGAAGAGAGGAACTCTGTTTCCTCTCTTGAACTTTGTTTGCGCAGGTGCAATTCACTAATGGTTGTCAAACATGTCTAATAGATGTGCAAACCTCTTTTGAATCCCTGGCGAAAACGGCCATGTTGGAAAAGATCTGCGTTTTCTTTCTGCAAATCTGCGTGACAAATTTCTGCATTTGCCGAGTAATGCAAAAATCTGGAGTAGTTGTAGGAAAAAAGCAAGTCATTTGAAGGAGGTCCCTAATCGAGATCTTCAACAGCGCGCCGAAGTTCTGGAGCTAACACACAAAAATCAGCGACGAAGTACGACATAACGAAGCAAAAACAGTTTTTCTCCCCGTTAAAGCGTCATAGTTCCAAAACTACGGTACCAATAGGAAACTCGCTTTTTTGGTCCATTCATCATCAGGAAGTGGTGAAATTATAGGGCTTCGGATATCGTAGTATATCTCTGATCCACGATAGCGTTTTTCATAAGTCTGGTGTTATTCAAAAATATGTTCCACATATGTTATATGTATTTTAAAAACCTGTTAGCACATAGCTAGTGCTTCACACTCTCAATTGAATATTGATAATAAAAAAATGGCTGTTACTTCACGGTGTTTAGAAATCTCATAATATAAAAAATACCAAAAATTCGTGTTTAGTATTCACAATTCGGGGAAAATTTCAAAAATAAAATAACGAGTGTCTTTCCTTGAGAAAAAAAATATTTTTTCATATTTTGCCCCGAAACAAATGTTCAACTTGTTCAATAAAGTCTGAATTAATTTTTTTCTGGAAGGCTATAAAAAGACGCACTTTTTTATTTTTGATAAATGTAAATACGTCCAAACTTGCCAAAAATACAACCGTTTGAATGAAAAAATGTTGAAAATATTTTGGGGAATATTTTTCAATAAATCAACTCGATTTTCCAAAACAATTTGTAGAATTTTTTTTTCACTTGCTGAAGTGACATGGAATGCCCCATATATATTAGGTGGTCCTCAACAGGGGTGTTTTCAAATTTCTTTGCTCCCAGAGGCTCAAATGCTTCCAAATTAAAAAAAAAAAAATTCCCTGAAAATTTGAGCTCTTAATATTAACTCTAAGATAGTCCGCGTTCCAACCTAAGTTTCATATCTAGAGACGCGGCAGAATCAAATAACATGAGAAAAATTCCTTTTGTTCTTTACAATGTTATAACTCTGGGACAGATAAATTCAAAATTACGAGTCAAACATTTTTTTCTAGAGAATTTGACGCTCTACAAAAAAGGTCTCCTATGATTTGTAGCTAAGTTTAAAAGTTATTTGAGCTCAAAGTTTCATTTTTATATCATTATCAAAATTATCAAGTTTATTTATTAGGGTGTTTCAAAAATAAGGTGATTTTTTTTTTTATTTACCGTCTCTCAAAAGTTCATATATGGTGAAAGAAAAAACCTCGCCAAAAGAAGGCCCTGTAGCTCAATTTTTAAAGGTGGCGCAAGCCATTTTTGTGTATTTTTTTCGCAACTTTATTTAAAAAAATAAAGTCTTCGTCGAAAATTAATAATATAAATCATTGCATGATTATTTTACAATATTTCGGTTCAATACCTGAGTATATGTGGATGTAGAAAGAAGTTTTTATCAATCAAATTTGAAAAAAATGGACACTACCGTCGGAAAGTTTTCGGACAAAAGTCCAAAAAAGTTTCCTCTTTTTCATGCCATTTCGCCGATTCTATAGATAAAAAATATGAATTGAAAAAAAAAAAATTGATTGCGCCGCCCTCCAAAGCAGTTCCAAATAATAAAAAAAAATCTACGCGAAACCTCAGCTATGTCCGTTAAGAAGACGTGCCTGTAAGCATGAAATTTCCGTAATTTCAATAAAATTCCTTATTTTTTTATAATCGGTGTCGTTAGTTTTTTTTTTCAAGTATGTTGATTCACTTTGTCGATTTCCTTCAGTTGATGCATAAAAAAATAAAGGCATCAACATTTTACTTAATGAAAATTTTAAAAAAATATTTTTATTAAGAATAAACTACATACTAGGGTCACCGTTATTTTAGCTTTGGTAAAAAAATTGCCTTCTCATCCTGAAAATATAATCAAGGTATCAAAAAAAAAAAATCTCTGTAAAGTTTAAACGTGATCGGATAATTAGAACTCGAACCACCGAGCAATTTAATTTTGAAATAGCAATTACATGTATTTTTTCTATGCCAATACTTGAATATTTATTGATCATATATTATCTATTTTAAAAAATTAAGATTCAGCACATTGATTGTACATATTGACAGGTACAAAATATAATTTTTTCCAACAATCATGACACGCAAATTTTAGATTTGCATAAATTATTAGTCAAGTAAGTACAGTTTATCTGTGAAACGATTGGAGTAAGGTGCTTTTTCTTGTGTCCAAATTTTTTTTTTTATATTCGGCGACAACTTGAAACACAAATTGTTTTGATCTTCATCGTAGGGTAATCGATTGTTGTAATCGATGGTAAGTTTAATACCTCTCTCCGCTATATCATTTACGACCCTAATTTCTTTTACCAATTGTAAGGCGATTTGGTAATCTTCGTTCGAGTCCCAAGTAGACATATCGGTGTCAAGGAAGCTACAATCAATTCGGAATCATTCAAAAAACGTTATCGTTTCAGAACTAATAAAGAAGTCAATATTTTTATCGAGCAGAAAAATAAAGTCTGACTGGAAAATCTGATACCGTTTGGGAACATATTTTCCTTTATCAGGTTCGATTTCTTTGCTCTTTATCTTCTCAACCATTTTTCTCTCGATGTCAACGGAAACGGCACCATCAAAAAATGCCATGGCAGCATTATCAGCATTGAGGTACCAAAGATGGTTAGACATCTTTTTTAGCGTGAGTTGAGATACAATAGGATTGATTTTATTGTATTCGGATAATTTTTTAGAAAATTCGAGATCATTGTTCGGAGTGGCAGTTAGCAATGGAGCCAAGAACCAGGCTTCAACATAAATCATGACGATTAAAATACAGATTTCTGCTATTGATTTTTGCTCGGTTGCTGTTAAACGAAATACTTCGCCGAACAAGAAAATCTTCAAACAATAAATCGCCTTCGCCATCCCGCGAGCGCGGGAAAATGCACCAGGCGTGTGAAATTTCACCTGTTCTCGAGGGACTTTGCCGCGCTTCTCGCCGTAATGCGGCGGTTTTGATACTACCATTTCTACAAATGAGCGGTCGAAGCGCCACAACCAAATTTCGAACTTTTTTTGCGCTCAATATTTTATATTTTCGTCATTTGAATTCGAAACAATTCTCGCAAGCTTGAGAAAAAATGTTACTTTTCTAAGGCATTCAATAAACAATTATCATATTATTGGCGTGAAAAATAAAAAACTTTTAAAAAGTGAAAAAAGAACGCCAAGTATTAAAAAGTTGTGACCTTATCTATAAAATTACCACTCGAAATCGTTTCGCCATTTACAAAAATAAAATCATATCATTCTCATCAAGCCAAGACCACCAAATGGTGTATAAAATTACAAATAGACGTAAAATGCACGCGTGCAAAAATTATACGCTAACTTGGCGTGCATGATTTTCAAATGTCAGTTCGGCAAAGGAACGCTTCTTTCATTTGTACATTTAGTCATTTTTTTCCGCTTATTCGTCCGTCCAAACCATTTATTCACTCAGCCCATCTAATCATCCGTCCGAAACTATCTATGTAGAATATTGATTTTAAATCCTACTAATGTGAGATTCGCCTTTGGCGAACTTAAATTTGAAATTCATGCACGCCAAGTTGGCGTATAATTTTTGCACGCGTGCATTTTACGTCTATTTGTAATTTCATACACCATTTGGTGGTCTTGGCTTGATGAGAATGATATGATTTTATTTTTGTAAATGGCGAAACGATTTCGAGTGGTAATTTTATAGATAAGGTCACAACTTTTTAATACTTGGCGTTCTTTTTTCACTTTTTAAAAGTTTTTTCCAAGGATATCACTTCTTTTTGTAAAAAACGACAGTAGAAAGTAAGAAATATTGAGTAGTACAATGATGGAAAAATTATAATCGTCATACTCGGGAGTATACCTTCTTCGTAAGTGCCTTTCTCGTGCGTTTTCTCGTGGTTTTCGCATTCTCGCGGTATTTCGCGTTTTCTCGCGGTTTTTTGTAGTCTATTGTTATATTTGTATAAAATATATGTGTATGTAGGTATGATGATTCATTAAAAATTATAATCGTCATCCTCGGGGGGCTCCGCCCCCCGAACCCCCTGGGGGGGCTTCGCACCCTCTCCCCCCGCCGGGGGCTCCGACCCCGGACCCCCGCGAGGGGCTTCGCCCTCTGCGACCCCCCTCGCCCGGGTTTGAATTGTATGTGTGTGCTTCTTGCTCTCGTTCAATTATTTCCGCGGGAGGAGAGTCAATTCTCCCTTGGAGGGGGTTCGGAAAGTAGACATATATATATATATATTGTGGAAGAAAATTTTTATGATGAAATCAAGGCACCTAATTTTTACAATTACGAATTCACCTTTTTACAGGGATCACAGGGAAAAAAAATTTATGTCATCTGAAGCGCATTCATCCCATTGTATGATGAGAGTTTCATTTTTTTCCGTGAGTCAAATTCCGTAACAATGGCGACGACTTCAAGTTCAGAAGTGAGGGGAAATTGACCAATCTCGAGTATAGATACGCTGCACGTCTTGCCTTGCCTGTTCAAACATTTTCTTTTTAATACTTTGCGTCAAGACGCTGCCGCGTCTCTAGATATTCTCATAGTTAAACGCTTTGGTAATGTTGTGTTCACAGTTTTATTCTCACGCTGCAACGTGGCCAAACCGCCACGATAGTTCCCAGATATTCTATTCATCTCCAAATTACTCATGTCTTAAAATTTGAAAAAATCTTTACTCTCTTTTTAATGCTTTAAAGTAGAAAAATGACCGCTAAAAAAATCTGCAAAAAATTTGATTCATACCTGATTAAGTGCCCAGAAAGTTAGCCAAGTTGCAAGTTTGTTTCATCGGTATTATGGGTGTGAGAAATACTCAAGTATTGGTATCGAAAAAATACATGCAATTTCTGTTGGAAAATTAAACTGCTCGGTGGCACAAGTTCTAAATATCCCAGCACGTTTTAATTTTACAGAGATTTTTTTTTGCATACCTTGATGATATTTTCAGGGTGAGAACGCAATTTTTTTACCAAAGCCCAAATAACGGCCACCCTAATGCTTACAGACACGTCTTCCTCTTAACGGACATTGCTGAAGTTTCGCGTGGATTTTTTTATTATTATTTGGAACCGCTTTGGAGGGCAGCGCGATCAATTTTTTTTAACCCATATTAAGGGCCACCCTAATATATATGTTAATCTTTCATGTCTGTGAATTTGTGCTATTAGTGTACGTTTTTGAAGGACTAAATCGACAGTTGCGTGGCAAAGATTTCAGTTTACATTTGAACCTCCAGTTCAACAGAAGTGTAAAATGGAAGGCAGCAATGTGGACGACGAAAAAAAAATGTTTTCTGTCCTCCGGGCCGAAAGTTGCCACATTCTGGCCGGAGGACAGAAAAATCGTATACACACCTCGGCCAGGAAAAAAGTAAAGCCTCAGACCACATGTTTGTCAGCCTCGGATTCGCCTCGGCCGACAATTACATGTGATCTGAGACTTTTCTTATTTTCCTGCCCTAGGTGTGTAATATACTATTCGTCTGTCTCAAGTGCGACGAACCTATTATATCTTTTAAAGAGGATACATTAAAAAATGTCAGTATTCCTTGGCGGTTCGTGTCCACAACGGGATGAAGGATAGTGATAAAAGTTTGATAAACGAAGCAACAAGCGGCTCCTTTGGCTATCATGGTGCATGCTACCGTAGCTTAAATGCTATTGGTAAAAAATACCAACATTTATATGCTTCTGAGAAAGGTGGAGACGCAACGGAAGATGAAGAGCCAATTGCTCTTCTGAACGTGAGCCGTTGCCAAAGCGAGAACTTTTCCCAGCGCTGAGCGACAGCGAGTAAGTGTTTTTTTTTGTTTTCGTTGGAGTTTGCAGGTTTTTAATATTTTCATTTTTAGCAGAGCAATCAAACTTTTATTGCTGCTCAAAATAATGATTCGTGTTTGCACACTTTCGGCCAACCGTGTGAATTGCATTGGGATGAAATCAGATGATGAATTGCTATAAAGAAATTTGATATTTCGATCAAACTGCTCTCAGAACAAAGCATCAATTGAAATTTTTTATTTCTTTTATTCTATTAAAGATGGCACCCATTCTAATGATCAAAAATGCGTTCATTTTCTTAAAAGCTAGAATAATTTAGGCTGGCTCGCTCTTCACAAATTCAAATTATTTTGATATTTTCTGTTTCACTAGAGTTGTTTGCCAAGATGGTGGAGAACCTGAGACCGAATCACACGAAGCATCTCAACCGTGCATATTCTGTAATAAGGAATTACAGAAATACAAGGGGCACAAGCAATTACCTTTCGATGAACACCGATAAAGAGAACGCAACAAGAATAAACGACATTGAGTTTTTGTCAAATCCAAGAATGCCAAGAACTACTGAACATAAAACATATGGAATGGCACCGAAAGCGGAATATGCATGCGGCAGCTTTCGCGAAATTATGCTCTTTTATTCGTGAAAACATTGTCAGAGAAAAGAGATGTTATTTCATGTCATTTTTCAGACACCTTTTTGCTGAATTTTTGATTGAGGAGCACAAAGGTTCGGGAATAAAAGATGGCAATGTGTTTGAAACACAACACATCACAAAAAAAAATTTCGCACGAAAATCGTTGAAATCGAAAATTTGGTCCGTAATGTGCGGTAAAAAGTTAGTGGTTACTACCCATAATGTGACAGCAATCACAAACATCGACGAGTTCCAAAATCGATACGTTTTGCAAACGGCCGCAACAAAATTGAAAGCAGAAATTTTGAAAACGGAAAAATGCAAACTTCCTTATAACATAACAACCGAGGATCTGACAACAGGAGAGTGCACTATCCCCAAGTCTTTGCAAAATTTTCTTCCAAACTGTTTCGAGAGGCTGTAATTAACAGCCCAGATGATTACGGATGGAAGTTAATTAATGGGGAGTATGAATAAAAGTCAAGACAGGTACATTTGCTCCCTTCAAATAATATTTCTAGTTGGCGGAAAACTAGATCTAGATTTTACAAAAAGTTATTAAATAAATAAAAATTTTGACATCATTTATAGACAAACACATCAACACCCATTAACAAACCTTCCAATAGTAGTTTTGGGTGATCAAAAATTATGTCGAGACTTCAAAAAACTCATCTAATAAATAAAAACTTCAACAGAATTAGTAACATCTGGTTAAAAAATTACAAACAAAAAGAACTAAAAGGGACAAAAAATTTCGGCCGGAGTAAAAAAAGGCCGCGGAGTGATTTTCCTGAAAATTGATCGGATGAACAAAAAAAAGGCAACGGAGTGATTTCCCTCAATATTCATTCGGCGAACGAAGAAAAAGGTAGCGGATTGATTTTCCCCAACATTCATCTGACGAACCAAAAAAGGACTTGGTTTCACTTGTTCTCCCATTTTTATATTTTCAGTTAGTATTCTTGATCACACTCAAACATCTTTTCCAATAAGTTCTAAAATTATTTTCAGTATTATTTCGAAATTGATTATTTCAATATATCGTTCAGGGATTCAACTGGTTCCATGTCACCCTTATTGTTATAAACAACATAGTACATTCATTGCATTATTTTGTAGCTTACTAAATATTGGTTTTGCCATCGCAACAACAATACAGTTAATAAAAATGCAAAAATATTTTGTCATGACATTAGAAAATGTGGTCAAATTGTATCGAGACAAAAAGTTGAATATGATGCGTTTACTTTTTACAAAATAACGAAAGTTTGAACGAGCTTCGGTTCAATTAAATATTGGATTATTTTTCAAGTACTGCAGTGCATTTCAAAAGAAAAAAGATTCAAAGTATTTTTTACAAATTTTTACATAAGTGTTACATCGCATTCAACATAGGCTGCATTCCAAAATACGTTGCCAGCGCTGTGAGTCCTACACCAAAGCACTTACTCGCAGTACTCGCAGCAGGGTTTGGAATACGGCTATAATACCGGAAGAGAGACATATAAAAAGAACTCTTCGTGTACTACTGTACATCGCAATGAGCAATCGATACTTTACGTTTCACCATTATTTGAGATTTGTGTGGTGGGTATATTGTGTGGTTGATTAAATTTGCCCCTTAACCCGTGACTAGCCATTGTGATTTGGATTTACACACTCAATGCACTGAAGGCTTCCAAAAATCGTCATCCAGTCTATGAGATATTTGCGCTCCTGATCAAGTTAAAGAACTTTCTTTTATTTAATGGAGATATAGCTCTCCTACATGAATAATGACCTGGCAAACTCCAATTCAAACGATAAGAAACATGAAATGTATCTTCATAAGTAGAAAAGCCTGATTTTCCACACTTTTCTGTTAAAATCCGATATTTGCGTAACGGAACTTTTCTATGCAAAGTTCGTAGAAAAATTATTTTTTTTCTCTGGATTATCCAAAATTACAGACTTTCATAAACATGCTCATAAATTTTGGTCGCTGAATTCAAATCATATCAGTTACACAGCCTGACATAGTAGAAAAGATTACAATTCAGAGTAATAGAGGGCTAAATTTTTTATAATATAATTGAGTTCATAGAAAAAATCATCTATTTATTCGTAAGAAAAATATATTTATTCATTCAAAAATTAATAGCAGAAGGAAAAAATCAAGAATTTAGTTCGATATCCTAGAGATTAAATATTTCAAAGAATGAATCATAAATTTTAGCTATTTTCTAACAAAATATAAATCGGTTAAATAACAAATTGAAGAAAAAGAAAGGAGACTCTTAGGGCTTTCCTTGGCGATCAAATGTTTATAACTGAGATATTTTTTATTTTAATTTCGATTAAGAAAAAGCGTTGTCAAAAAACAAAATTGTATGAAAAAAATGCAAAATTAAAAAATAAATGACTTGTTACACATTGCGCAACAATTTTTTTCATATGATTGTGCTCGGAGCTACAACGCAATAGCGATATAATAACCATTTTTCGACCTTTTTTGGCCTTCGAAAATTGTTTCCATAGCTAGTAGAAAATTTTTTCCTCAGTTCGCTCTCCCATAACTTTGCACGAGATAGTAATAGCTTTATTTTTGTTTTTCAGACAGTACTGTACGATATTTTTTCGCCAATTTATACCATTTTTCGTAAAAATCACAAGGGCATTAGAGAAAATTCATTTTTTTTCATCATTTCTGGTCGAACCCTGGTTCGATCGGAATAATTCCAGTTATTTCAATTCGAACCTAAGCAACTCTTAACCCTCTTGACATTCCCTCTGAATGTTCTACAGAACTTGTATTGTAGTTAAAATTTCAACCGATGTACCCAAACTTGCAGCAACAGTTTACGTACAGATTGAAACGTAATAATAGTTAATTCATGACTTTCAACCGTTCGTATGTTTTGTTGCATCCGCATACAAAAAACTTACAAGCATGAAATATTTTTAGAACAATCAGTATGCAGGGGAAGAAAAAAAGGTACGAATATCTCAAAAACCTGTGTTATTTAAATGGGGAAAAAAGGCAGACCCAAGGGCACGTGTTATTATTCAAATAATTAAAAATCACACATTAAAATAAATTTATTTCCAATTGTTCTAGGGGGTACGTGAGGTTAAATTCAAAAACACCCCAAATAAGGACCACCCTAGCGAACATATATTATGAAAATGGAATTTTTCCATCCACAAGACGTTAGAAAGTTTTGAAAGAAAAGGTCGTCATATAAATCATTCTGTATAAGAGTGCCTTTGAATGCTAAAAGAAAATTTACAATATATTTGGTTACGTATCTAGTTTTATCAGATAAGAGAGTTTATTTGTAGGTGATAATTTTTTTTTTCAAAACATAACCTTTTTTAAACACTAATTTTAGTGTTCAATTTAGTTCAAAATTTAATTTTGAACACTTTTGATGCAAAATATTAAAAAGATAGTTTTTGTGCAGCCAAAGCAAGTCGGACCAAGTATCTGTATTCAAGATTGGGCAATTAATAGTATATTATTAGATTACCAAATGCAAGCTGTGGTTGTAACTAGTAGATCTATAAAATTTGGATAACAGCAGATCATATTTAATTCTGCAAATACTCTGTGATTAGATGTGACAATCGAGGTTCCTACTACCAAAGGTAGATATGGCCGTTACAGCTGAGGCATTTACAACATTACATATTCATATTTATATACATATACATATAACCAAAAAAGATATTTAGTATTGAAACTAGAATTTTAGTGGACGTTACTCAGTTGCAGTACATCTGCACAATAGAGTAGGGGTGCGTTCCAGAAATCTACTGAGGTTGTAATAAAATGTAAATGACAATTATGTTGTCTCATGGTAGTGTTAGCACTCGCTCTGTTAATGGTAGATCTTTTAACCCACCGTGAATAACTATCATGATCTAGAAGGGGTTATGTAAAGAACTCAACAGAACCTACCGCCTAATGCAATGGAAATAAATACTCCATGGAGGCTTATTCACTCACAATGTTCTTCAAAATTGTTTTTCTAATTGAGGATAAGACCTCAATCGCTATTAAGATAGATTAGCAACTGCGGTGCCCAAACCGACCGCTTGACCCAAAATCCATTAAAACCAAATCTGCTTAACATCAGCATACAACTATTGCACTGTGACGACTCCCATAATTTCACTGATATTTGCTGTAGCTCGAAAAGGCTAGGAAGATTCTGCGTTGCTTTTCAGTGTCTCTAGATACACTGAAAACATTTTTCCTAATATTATAAATTATATGGTACTTTCCTATTAGAACAACATTGTCTTTAACACGGAGCAGATACACTGCGAGCAGTGTCATAGATGGAACACAACGTGTGTGATGCTTGTTATTAACAAGCACACAATGTTAACACAGAGTGCTGTGTTAACATTGTGATTGACTCTGCACTAATTGGAAAGCATCCGTAGTTGCCAGTTTTGTAAAGCACACAGACATTTCTGTATCCAAGACATTCAAATCTAATGTATATTAATAAACATGTATATGAAAATGAGAATAAATGAACGGAAATCAATGTCGCAAATACTAAAGTTTGAAAACATATTGTTAAACTGTGAAAAAAATGAGGTTATAATTGATCGATGATGAATTCGCAAAAAAATGAAAATGTAAGGAACATTTCAAATTCGTAGGAAATGGCAAATAAGTAATACTTTTTTCTGACACTTTCTCATACCTTGTTAACGCGGTGGGTATTTCGGCCTTGACAGGCAGCCTTAACTTGTGCATTTTTTACTCATAGATAGAAATTCGAACGCGCACTGCACGTTTATGTACATAATATCGATATTTATATATGATATATAAATTATGTGTATATATATCGTCAATGTACTATTTTCACTGCATGTAGATGTATTGACGCACATATACAACTAAGGTATACATTTACACGTGTATACTTGGCGTCGAGCCGCTACCGCGTCTCTTGATCAATCTGATGACATAAACATTCCCACATTCATGTACTCGATAAACGATATATGACGAGCGCAGTAAAGGTGCAAAATTACAGATTAATATATTAAAAACCGGAATGGGGAAAACCAGTAACAATAAACGAGCGTAGTATTGGAAATGAGCAATGCATATCCGTCATCAGTTGATCGTTGGCTGCGTTCACAATCACCGTGAGAGAGGGAGACACTAAGGCTGTATTACAAAACCTGCTGTCAGCGCTATGAGTCCTATGCCAAAGCATGTACTCGCAGCAGATTTTGGAATACGGCCTAAGAAGTTATTATGGGTATGTGTACAGAGCTACTGTATATTTATGTAAATAGGTAGTACTACTTAATACGGGAAAATGGACACGCCCGCTCTTCCTTGGGGAAAAAAGTAATACAGACCCAAACACAAATATAATTCAATAGTTGGTTTTGAGTAAAAATCAAGCAGAACAAAAACTAACCAACTCTAAGGATGTGAGCTTAATGTATTAGTTTACATGGGCAGTAGATGACAAAGATGACTGCTATTGTATTTCCTGTTCTTTCTCTCCTGGTTCAATGGACTCCAGAACTATAACAAAGTTTAACGTCGTTTTTCTTTTTTTTTCTCGGTGACAGCCACCGCGATAATGCTGTTCCGTTACTAACTTCCGATCTATGACGCAAACTCATAGCACAAAAAAACGAACGTTCACAGTTCACGAGAAATATAACAATATCGGTACAAGTATGTACATGTTTATGTATATATTATTAAATACGTATGTGTTCTGTTCACATGAATCGATCCACATGTGTAACAACACATCGGAAGACGTTTACAAAAGCGATGATATCCACAGTCGGTTCTTAGCTACGGTATCGCGACGAACTCTTCTTATATATGGTCTTCTGTATCACAATCTCCCACTGTTAATTCATTATATTTCGACCCACATAGAATCAAAAGAGTTGAATGTGGTGGGAGGGGGTATCGTGGAGGAACTTTCTGATGAAACCGTTCTGAAATTGGCATTGTGATGTGACTTCTCACCACCTTCTCACTGAAGCACCAACGTGGAATTAGCTCTATTATTATTTCATTGTTAAGATAACTTTCATTTGTGCAAATCGTTAAGAGAATCCTTAGAGATCTAGGGTATAAGAGCCAAGAAAGATTATTTGAGTCAATATCAGCAGTATTCACAGTCAGTACTTAAGCATTACTTGCGTGTTAACGTAAAGGCAAATAGACGTAGACAGGAGCTATGTAAAATTAGTCCCCCGATTCTGGCTTTTGCAATTTATTGAATTTATAGTGATTGTTGGTCGATAGTTTGTGAATGTTCGATCAATTAAAACATTTGTTGGATAATATTTTTCAACGAACAAACGAAACAAAAAATAGCGTCAGGTATAGCCACAACCGCCGCAACTATAATATATGAAATTCAGTCCAATTTGATTTTTCCAAATGCCAATAGATCCGAAATCGTTTATTTGAAGCAAATAATATTGTTCGAGCGTTTGTTTGATCGTGGTTTTTACAAAAAATGAATAATCTTCACGTTTGGTTTCCCCGCCGCTTCGTGCCGGGGAGACGGATTTATCGAGAAAAAAAAACCCCTAGGTTTCCGATAAGATTCCGAAAAGCCCATACCCCCGATTGATCTGAATTTTTGTAGACATGTATGTCGACTCGCTGATCGTGAATATGATATAGAAAATTCCCACAAATCCTATTTTCAAGGTCGAAACCCAAAAAACCGTTTTTTTTCAAAAGTTTTTCCATTCACCTCCAGTCATCTGAATTTTTGAATAAACATGCATATTAACTTGCTGATCATGAATATGATAGTGAAAATACCCGCAAATTTAATTTTCAAGGTCGACCGTTTTTTTTTTTTCAAGTTTTTCCATTTTGTATCATAAGAGTCATCAAGCGATGGCATACACAGTGCCAGGTGCCAATAAACAAATTGAAATTTGATTCTACCGGATTTCGTGGCGAATATAATGACAAATCGCTAAAATCCCCTCCCAGGGGAAAAAAATACCTGAACAAATACATTCATGGTCCTTCGTTTCCCGAGGATATCACAAAAATTGTTTAAAAAATCGATAACATGACATGGAAAAACTCAAAAAATTGTTAGCCCATTTTTCATTCATATCCCTAGCGGATTTCTTGACCAGCTTTCCTAGTCGTTTTTGTACAAAAGTTGACCAGTTATTCGTGGTCGGACTAAACCGGACGTGACGTATTCATGTCGGTCGTTCCGACCAAGAAATCGTAGTGGGAACTCGAAAATTCCGACTGACTGTGGAGCCCGGTCGAGGTCCTGCCAGAGAGTCGTTCCAACCACATCACCGTGGTCGGAACGACTCGTTGGTTGGGTGACGAACTGGTCGTTCCGACCAGAGTACCCGGGTCGGAACGACTCGCTGGTTAGTGACGAACTGGTCGTTTCGACCAGGGTTCCCGGGTCGGCACGACTCGCTGGTTAATTAAGTGACGAACTGGTCGTTTTGACCAGGGTTCTCAATAGAACAGAACGACAAAAAGAATTTAAATAAATTGGAAATCAAACCAGTCTATCTGAGCGAGGCTCGATCCCAGGACCCTCGGAGTTCGAGCCTGGAGTGCTACCCACTGCACTACCAGCCATTTTATAACTGAGAAACAACGAAACTCACATATAAATCATGATTCACGAGTTATATATAAGTTTCGTTATACATCAGTTATAGAATGTCTGGTAGTGCAGTGGATGGCGCTCCAGACTCGAACTCCGAGAGTCCCGGGATCGAACCTCACTCAGATCAATCGGTTTTCTTCGATTGGTTTAAACTCTTTTTGTTGTCCTATTGTTGGCAATACAGCAGTCCGTGGTCAGAACGACTCGTTAGCTGGGTTACAAGCTGGTAGTTCCGACCAGTATACTCCGGTGGAATGCCTTTTCGGACGCTGGACCTGGTGGTCATTCTGACCACATGCCTCTGGTCGGAACGACCAGCTTACGGTCCTGAAATCAGGCTCCACTATAGTCAAGATGACTAGAACATGCTAGTCGAACCGACCAGGATTACACGTCACATCCGGTACAAAAAAAGTACTGCTGACCACGAAAAACTGGTCAACTTTTATACAAAAGCGACCAGCTCCAATTCCGACCACAAAAAACTGGTCACGAAATCCGCTAGGGACCAGTTTCGTAATTTTACAATAAACCGTCATCAGAAATTATTCATCTATTATTGCAACAAGGAAAGTAGGTAACGCATATGGAACGAAAAAATACAAGAAATCAAAATTCAATCGCGTGCCAAAAACGTTCGTCAAACATTTTCGACAGAGACATCCAATTGTGCGCAAAGACGCCTATCCAAGAAGCGTCACGTTACCTCAAAGTCACGAACTCGCCAAGTACTCCGGCCGAAACTTTTTTTTCTCACCTCCGGGCCGAAAGTGGCAACTTTCGGCCCGCTTTTCAGACCACATGTTTGTCAGCCTCGGCTTCGCCTCGGCCGACAATTACATGTGATCTGAGACTTTTCTTATTTTCCTGCCCTAGGTGTGTAATATACTATTTTGCTTTAGTTTATTTTGTTCGTAATTGGGAGGTTTGTTAATTGGTTTTTATGAACTTGACTATTTATGATTTCAAAATTTTATTTATTTAATTTTTTTTTGAGAAGCTTTTTGAAATCTTTTGATGTTGTGAGTTCAGACCTAATTTTTTGCCACTCAGAACTATCATTCGGCGGGAGTAAATGTATTGTACATACCGGAACCAGAACAACCGACAAATATCGTAATCATGAAATTCACAACTTCACATAAAATTTTGTTCTTATGTTTTATAGTGAACGAAAATCCGAAAACTATTTTTATCATAAACTTAATAGGTGATAAATTACCGCGCTTTGATTAGGCTCTGGAAAATATGTAGCATTTTAAAATATAGAAAAAATTGGCTGATATTGCACGAAATGATTTTTTCATATTTTTCTAATGAACCGGTATCCGACAAACCTCTTATTCATAAAATTCGTAACCGACAAATGATTGCGCTTCGATTAGGCTTTTGAAAATTTGTGATATCTCAAAATTGAAAAAAAATCGGTCAACTTCACACAGATTTTTATTTTTCATTTTTCCGAATAACTAATTTCCGACAGTCGTCGATTTCGACCGACAATCACCGACAAGGGCCTGACAAATGATTCACGTACAATTCAAAAAAATAACAAATCCAAAATCAGTCGACCAAATTCACAGAGGTGAAGCCCACGCATGTCGTCGTGTGCAGGGGGCTCAACACTGGTTTCCACCACAGTGTTTTTTCATCCACGACCTCCACGACCACCGTGCGCATAGCCGCATAGTATAATGATGGCGACGGCAACGACAACAACCGCGACGACTGCAGTATCATCGCCAAGAATCGATGATCTCGTTCAAACTGTTAGTTTACATAACTCGCGTAAATTAGCGTTCAACGGTTATGTGTTGCCATTCGTGATAATTGAGGCAATTTGGATTTATGGTTGGTTATGCGTTTACGGGACAAAGGATTATTACGACGAGGGGCTTATTGGGATTGCGACAATTGGCGTCGTGCAGATTTTTACTTGTCTCTGCTGCCAGTGGTCGGTCCACGTACATTGTTTCCTAAATTGCAGCTCGGTCAGTTTCGCCCCATTATTAAGCTCTCATAATTGCATATTCTTTTAGTCATAATACATGTGTTCGTGATCAAAAATTATGCAAATCATTGTGTCGCAAAAACTTGGCACATGGCATTTGTTGACTCGTTATAATCAAAACAACCCTTCCTCTAGACGAGTGACAAGGCAGGCTCCGTTTTGGTCGTCGAATAAGCGCAAGATAGGTGGCTAAATTTCTCGTATACGTATTTCTGAGGCAAAAAAGTGTTAGCGTCTCTCACTCTGTTACATTAGGCTATGAGAAATAGTTATTCCAAAATTTGTAAGGTTATGCCAGCTTTTTCATGGTGTCTAGCCGAAAAAAAACGAAATTTAAGGATTTTTCAAGGACTGTGATACGATTTTCAAGGTAATTGATTCACAATTCAGAAAAGAATAATAAAATGTTTTCTTTAGTAAATCTGAGTTGCTATGAATTCGATTGATTCTATTCATCTCATTCCAAAGTGAATAAAAAAAAAAACGAAAAAAAATCCGTGATGTAAAGTGCAAAGACACCATGTTTTTGCACAGCATTTACAACACTAAACGATAATATTTTTTTTATTATGCTTTCATTTTTAATTTTATACAGTATATAGTATGTATAAGATGTTTTTTAGATTGAGAACTTCAATTTATATCTTCATCGGTGAATGATTCCTGTTGATGTGAACATTGCTGGTAGACATAAGTCGCAAGAGTTAAAAATCTGTAAAGCAGTCATTAGTGGTGTCTGTGCAAGAGAAATAGCTAAAAAGCAGATTTACGTCTTTTTTAGACTTGACACAATGAGAAAAGCAAAAAACACCTCACTCCTTATTGAAAGGGAAATGATATGTACCTTTGCTTTGTCCAAAAATTGAACAACATAAGAGAAAAATGTGTAGCAGGATTTTTACTGAACAAAAAACTGAGGAATCACCCCAATAGTATTGGTGTTTAAATTTTTGCATTCAGTAGTTTATTTTCCAGACTAGCTGATGTGGCTTTCTTACCAGTTGCAGCAAAGTTATCACTGCATGCCACACTTATTTGTAACTTATTGTTAGTGTTTTTGATCATGAACACATACTCATTAGTGAGTCTTTGCTAAATCGTATAATCTACCTTTATAATTCCAGACCAAAGATCCCTACACAGCGACGATCGCAAAGGTTGTACCAATGCCCAACAATGGAAGTTCGGAACTTGTTAAATTGTGTCGTGACAAAGACAATAAGCCCTGGTTTATTTTTCAAAAAACCAAATATGTATGGTCAGTGGACAAGAAACAATTTCGAGGCCTTGAGTTTCCAGTTGACAAAACAATCAGGGCATATCGAGACTGGAAAGGGTATCAGGATGACATTCAAATTACTGAAGCTGAGGAACACTATGATAAAAACAAGTATGCTATATATATTCGCGTAAATAAGAGTGCGGCAGGGCTCGCGCTGGTATATTTATTTTTTAGTACTTGGCGTTAAGCCGCTAACGCGTTTCTTGATTTATTTTCATGAATTAATAAGAGAATACAGTAAGTAATGAAAAGAATTACTTTTTGGAATTTATTCCAACTTCTTCCTGTCTCACAACTATTAGACAATTATTTAATTCGAATTTTTTCCCATCTCATTATAAAATATCACACATCGCTGTGACTCTAATGTATTATGTAGCATATCAATGATATATCCAATGAAAACCAATCAAAACAATGATGGTTACATTTCATTGTGTCTTGCTTGGTTTAATATACTTGTCGTAAATATTCTTTTATTCAGTTGGTTGATGCTGTCAAGAAAATGAATAAGCAATGGTCTAAAATTCTACAGATTGCATCTGTAGATTGTTCTTAGGGCATTCATCTTCGAACTTGTGCGAGTTACAAGATCTTGTACTTTTAATAAGACACATTGTTTTGAACATAGCCAATGGATGCTACTGAAAAACTATAGTTTACTTATATTAAATTTACCTCAAGCAATACAAACAAATTTAGTTACACATAACCAAATTCAATCTGGAAACGTGACACAGTCTCAAAGCAAGTAATAAAACGACAAGTTGAAAGTCGCAATTTGACGTCTTCTTATCGAAAATTTAATGCGTATTAACTCATTAGATATGAGTATTATGAGATAGAGGCGGATCAGCCAAAGCGGAATACCCAGACAAAGCGGAACGCCCCCCCGAAAAAGTGGAAATTTTTTTTTTCAACGGAAAGTTGAAAATCTTGATCATTTATCTTAGGACATCCGCTGAAAACATAATATTCAATAAGACGACCAATGTTTTTCGAAATTGAAAAATTTGCTCATTTAACTGCGAATAAGCGTGGAAAGAAGTGATATTCTTTATAATAAAATTGTATATTTCTAACAAAAAACTGAAAATAATGTTCTTTCTTGTTGAAAAAGTGAAAAATTCGATCATGCAGGTTTGAACATTCTTTAATAACATACTATTCAATAAAATGATACATTTTTGAACATGGAAAATAAAATATGTTTATTAATTAAAAAAACAAATGCTTAACGAAAAGTGCCCGTTTTATCATGGTCTTAAAAAAATCGCAGATATAATAAAGATCGTCTCCGGCGCAATTGTAATCGGCCCAAGATTTGCATTCGATCATAAATTCGAAATTTTTTTTTCGTTTGAACTTCGAATTCAAAATTTCGAATTTATCATCGAATGCAATTGCGCCGGAGCCGACGGAGATGATCTTTATTATATCTAGTATTTTTGTAAATAAAACCATGGTGAAATAGGCACTTTCCGTTAAACTTTTGTTTTTTTAATTAGTGAACATATTGTATTTCCCATGTTCAAAAAATGTATCGTTTTAGTGAATAGTATGTTATTAACGCATGTTCAACACTGCATAATCGAATTTTTCACGTTTTCAACAAGAAAAACCATTATTTTAATTTTCCTGCTAATAATTTAATGACAATTTAATTTTCCTAAAATTATATATGCCTGACATATATAATTTTATAACGAATATCACTTCTCCAATTACTATTCGCCATTGAATGTGCAAACTTTTCAATTTCGAAAAAATTTTCATTTTTCGAAAAAATTGGTCGTCCAATTGAATGTTATGTTTTCAACGGATGTCCTAACACGAATGATCAAGATTTTCAACTTTCCGTCGAAAAAAAAATTTCACTTTATGGGGGGGGGGGGGTGTTCCGCTTTGCCCGGGTGTTCCGCTTTTTCCTATTTTTAATGAGTTTGAAGCCAAGATATCGAAGGGAGTTTCTTGCACACCTGCTTCCTATATAAAGTATGGAACAATGAACTAACCGAGAGATGATGATAAATAGCTATGATATTATTGTAAATATTAATTATTCATCATATGTATACTCTTTAATTCTTAATTTATCTATTACGAAAACAAATCAGTGTATAATCTTGGATGCGCTGCAGGTGACAAATCGTTGATACTAGAACGACTTTCAACTTTTCGGTAAATTCAAAAAATTTGTATATTGTGTAGAGATTTAGTATTAAAATAAATGCAAGCTAGAGACAAATCTCAAATTTCAAATATTTTATTTGAAATGTTCACTAAACTTAAATAAAAACCATTTCGAATATCAATAAAATTCAATCGTTATACACTCTTATCTCTTGAAAAAAAAATGACTACATTGTCATTTGGACGAATCTTGATAGTGCGAATCTCGGATTTGCTCGTTGAAATAACGATAAAATATCTGGAGCGGACGAAAGTCAAGTTTCTATAGTCGTATGTTTGAATAATGGAAAAAAAAACATGTAATAACGAATAGCAAAAAAAATATTTCACAATTTATCGCAGTGATTCGCTTGATTACAGATTGGAGATGGTGGTTCCCGAATTCTCGGAGCTTTTCAAAGAACGAGCGATCGCCCCGTTCTTCGTTTTTCAAGTATTTTGCGTCGCTTTGTGGTGTCTAGATCAGTTTTGGTATTATAGTATATTTACCTTGGTCATGTTAATTATGTTCGAGTGCACGCTCGTTCAACAGCAAATGCGAAATATGGCGGAAATCAGAAAAATGGGAAATAAACCTTATATGATGATGGTAATATGCATTTATTTTGAAAATAAAAAAAATCGTAGCACGCCTTAGTTACCATTCTCAATAAGACAATATCCCCGAGTCAAAAAGGCATTCAATTCGTAATTCACATTAAAATTGTACTAAACTGTCAAATGAGAACATGCTC
The DNA here is from genome assembly GCA_037893425.1 of Campoplex nolae. Lineage (NCBI taxonomy): Eukaryota > Metazoa > Arthropoda > Insecta > Hymenoptera > Ichneumonidae > Campoplex > Campoplex nolae. Next base: position 5,009 of record JBBLXU010002014.1, on the reverse strand, counting down.
GCCAAAAATCATATTCCCTTCGGAAATTTCGTTTGAGACAATTTTTTCGTATAAAAACATACATAATATTTCGTTAGATTATAAATTTCTTACCTACAGTGATGGACCCACAGTCGATGTGTAGCGTTGGCAATATCCCAAGTTAAGGCCGTGTGGTATACCAATCGGCTCACCATGAGTTTTTACGTCACAACGTGACGTAAAAACGACCAAAGAACGCATAATTACAAAAAATAGAACCACTATGCACTTTGTTGAAAATAAATACCGTAATTTTTGTTATTGGTTCGAAATATAATCTATATATGAGTAAGCTAGAAAACGAGATTTCTGCCAACTAAACTTCTTTCATATTACCCCATGGCGGTCCATTGGTCGGTAACGATAAATGGAAATACAAGAACGATAGCTGAAAACGTAATGAATCGCTTTAACTGTTTTTTATTTTTCTGCATTTTTATAGTTTTTTCGATCTTAGATAACAACAGAATAACCCTGATAGAACTCCGACACAACAATTGCCATGAAACGAAAACCAATCATAATACATCCATTAAGAAGTTAGTTAGTTGCTTTCAGTTTCCAATTCTATCTGATAACCTTTCGAGAACGAGAAAGCATTCGTTGGGAAGTGTTACGAAGCTTGCTTTAAAACCAAAAAGTAACTATAACACAACGGGCGTTGTACCAAAATATTCAACGTGGCAATACTTTATCGTCTTTCTTCTTTCACAGCACGTACCATATAATTTATAATACCGTTCGTCTATGGTTGCCGTCAGGATTAAATACGTTTCAAAATGATTTTTAGAAGCACGGCTGCTTTTTAGTTACGTGCGGTTTATTAGGTAAGCAGATTCACGGTTATCTCGGAGATGTTTGATATTTCGAGAAAGGCGAGAATTACACCACTTTTGCTGACGAATGTAGAACAACGCGTAATTTTGATTTTTTCTCGAAAACTGAACCGTGTATGAGAAAAGTATGCAGCAAGATACCGATGGCGAGATTGATAGTTTACCTTAAGCAGCGTCGGGCGAGGTCAGCAGTTAATCGAGAGACCCCTCTGCCATGTGCACCGGTTGGAATGTCGATTCTTAAGAGGAGGCGTTTCTCCGAGTTCCTAACGGTGCTGACCAGCCGAAATTCAGTAATAGAAAATGGTCACGTATTGTTTAATGACACACCTCGTCATGTATTGGCGATCTACACTATGGATGACGGCGCTCGCGTCACTTGAAAAAGTGCCGTCATTGAAATGCATGTTATGACAGCTGCTTACATTCTGTGGTGATAGTTGCTCATTCGATAATTATTCTACTGCTAATTGTTGTGAAATCACTTATTCCATCATTATTTATCTGTTCCAGACATATTTTCTTCGATTATCGTTATAAATCTTCATGGTATTTACAGAAAAAACAGCTTTTTTCCATTCCAACAGAAGTTTTTCAGGAATCCGTTAGGGTCGCATGCTTACTGTGGATTGCCAATTATTGGATCTTGGAAAATCCTGCGATAAACCATTGGAATATTTCGGAAATGACAAAGATACCCTCTTATTGCAACACAACTTCTTCAATTTTGAATTTTTTTTTTATAATAATAATAACATTTCGAGAAAACACCGCAATGAAAATTTGATAATATAATTACGTATTCGTCATTATATCGGTTTATTAATTATTATTATTAAACTTGATTTAAGAAAATGAATATCATTGAAGCGCATTGATCTCAGTGGTAGCTTGATTTTTTCCTTTCGAACGTTTTCACGGATTCCACTCGAGCGTGCCTCTAACTCGGCGACGAACTAGAGGAGCTCTTCCTCTGTCTCGCGGAATTCTAACCGACGCTCCATTCATTTTTTATTTAATAAGTTTGCGACGCACGTTGTGATATAGGTATGAGGCATTCTTTTCTCTGAACCTTACGAATTTGATTCATTTTTTTATATGATGGCAGTGAGTCTGGAAAACAACCTAAAGTTTTTCAACATTTCAAGCTATTACCCGCAGTGAAAGCATGATTTTTAAAATATATTTTACGAGTTATCAACGTAGAAAAAAATCCAAAAGTTTGAAAACCACTCACCATGAGCTGACTTCATATTCGAAAATTGTCAAAAAAATTTGTATTGGGTATCAAGATATTTAAATATCTGCCCAAAGTTCTCAAATTTCCGGAATTTTCCAAATATTAATAGCTCGTATAACATTGGAAAAATCATACTTACACCCCGGTTGATAGCGCTAAATGTTCTACATATAATCACGGAAATTTATTCAGAGTTCAGACTCAATGCAATCATATTTAAAAACTGAATGAAATTGACAGGGATCAGGGGAAAAGTCCCCCGGGTTGGTGTACAATGTCTTGCATATATGAGAGGGTATTTGACCTCATGAAAAATTATCACCTTAATAAGAAAAAAACATGAAATAGAAATATGTATGGCTACGTTATATATTTATTCATTTAGGTATATCGTAATCGACGGTGGCGGCAGATTTTCTCGGATCAATTGGTTCCTGGTGATATCGTATCGATAACTCGATCTCATAACGACAATCTTGTACCTTGTGACATTCTCCTTCTGCGCGGTCCCTGCGTCGTAGACGAGAGCATGCTTACTGGTAATGATCCATTTACCATTTTTTTTCCAATGCATACGAATTGTAAGCAAGCTGCTCGCAAAACCCGAACGTCTTTTGTTATGAAATAGGAAATTGTTATGATTTTGCAGGTGAGTCAGTACCACAGATGAAAGAATCGATCGAGGAAATGGACGGAAACGAAGAATTAAATATTGAGGGCGAGCACAAACTACACGTTTTATTTGGCGGAACGAAAGTCGTTCAGCATACACCACCGAACAAAAATTCATCGGGTCTAAGAGGTTTGAATAATAATAATAATAATTTTAACTTCTGTGAAAATGGTTGGATTTTTTTGAGTCGCCTTATTTTACAGCTACTGACAATGGATGCGTTGGTTATGTATTACGCACGGGTTTCTCCACTTCACAAGGAAAATTGTTAAGAACTATACTGTTTGGCGTGAAACGAGTTACTGCCAATAATTTGGAAACTTTCTGCTTCATTCTTTTTTTACTCATTTTCGCAATCGCTGCGGCTGCTTATCTATGGATCAAAGGTATTTCAACAATTTAAATAATTTATTTCAAGACATGTTGAGAAACAATTGGTGAACTCACGAACAGAAGACCGATTGTCGCTCCAGAAAAATAATATTTTTGATTGGTTCTTTTGAGAAATCAAACGCATAAATTGCAAAATTTGAATTATACATGTCACTCGTAGTTGTGACTGTGTGGGTGCTAATCATGGAGGATTGAAATTGCCGGGCCACTCTTTCTGTCATTTCATAGCAACGATGTCGTTTTTTTTTTTTTTTAATTTCAATTGAAAAAAAAAACAATAAAAAAAAACCAACTATCAATGTCTTATAAGCCAATAAGATATATATCTTATTGGCTTATAAGACATTGATAGTTGGTTTTTTTTTATTATAGTAGATATTTCTAGAGCCACTGCCATAGTAAGATATTCCCATAATGTGTGTTTTGTGGGAAATTGGATCTCCTTTAACAGTCACCTAACCTCAGCTCAAATTTTCAAAGTTGAAATCTTTCAACACCGCTCGTCCGATCGGGATAAAAATGGATGAGCCCATGCAGGACGATGGCGAAAATAGGCTGATTTATTTTTGTTCCGATCGGACGAAAGGTGTCGAAAAATTTCTCTTCCGAAATTTGCACCTCGCTCTGGTACTCACGGTTGTGAGTTACCGACTGATCTATGCTCTTAAAAAAACGAATTGGATGTTATGTGTGTAAAGTTAATTAGTTCTGACAATGAGTAATTGGTGTTTATAATTATTCTGATATGAAAATATCCGTTAAAAAGTGATAATGTGTGTAAATAATAATATAACAATTATATCAAGAAAATTAAAACAAGTGCCATACAGATTCGAATGTAAAAAAGATAGGTAGTCAGATTTAGTTGAATTGCCAAATCAAATGGCAGTTGAAAGTTTTCAATAAATTTTTTTAGAACGATTATAACGCTGACAAAGTTAAGATAGATACTAAATCAGGAAAAAACTTTGAAAAAATAAAAAGAGAACGCTAAGTATTGAAATATCACAATCTTAGTCATAAAATGATCATTCTATATTTATTCTGTTGTTACATTAAAATTTACCTCCAAATTTGCCTGAAAAAAAAAAAAAAAAAAAAAAAAAAAAAAATTACTTCAACAATGAATAATGGGTTTCTGTATGGGGTCATGTACATCCTGAACGGTACTTGCTAAAGGTTTTTGTCGCTTCAAGGACTTCAAGAATAAATAAGTTCTAAGAATGTACAACCATTCGACAGAGAATAAAACAAAAAACAATTACATAGAAAAGCGCAAATACGCGTACAAATGCACGCATTGTATTAACACGCATGCACCGCACAAATTCACTTAAAATCTCTATATATATAAATCTGTTCGCTAAAAAATGTTTGGCCGCTTTTCAATTGAAAACGGCTGAACCGATTACAATGATTCTTTCACGAGATTAAAGATCACGATTCAAACTGAGTTTGTGGTTTTGTAAAATTTCGTTATCTCACTTTTTACAGAAATGCGAAAAAAAAGTTAAGTGATTTCGTTCATTCTTCAATTTTCAAAACTCGACGGTAGTTAAATACAAACGATAAATAAAAAAAACGATTTACCAATTTGAAGGGAATTAAAAAACGAACAAAATGAGCGGTGGTTGGATGCTCAATTCGGTATAGAAAAAAAGTTTCAGCATTTTTAATGAAATTATGAAAAATTAAAAATACGAAAATCTTTCGTTTGATTATTTTATCAAGAAGAAAACTGAAGAATTATGTCTGAAATTGAGAAGAAAACGCAAATAGATGGTTCATGTTACATCGTAATATTTTTTTTTATGTGGATTCAAAAACAATTTTTATTACCATTCCT
>JBBLXU010002007.1:0-91531 GCA_037893425.1 Campoplex nolae | reverse complement strand
TTGCAGCTATTGGTAGCCGAGTAACATGTCGTTAATACCATTGGGTCATTTTGACCCGGGGCAGACTGTGTTACAGCTACTGGTAGCCGAATAACACGCTGTTACTATCATTGGGTCATTCTGACCCGGGTCAAACAGTGTTGCACCTATTGGTAGCCGAGTAACACGTCGTGACTACCATTGGGTCATTTTGACCCGGGGCAGACTGCGTTACACCTACTGGTAGCCGAATAACACGCTGTTACTATCATTGGGTCATTTTGACCCGATGCGAATAGCGTTACACGTACTTGTAGCCGAATAACACGTCGTTACTACCATTGGGTCATTTTGACCCGATGCGAATAGCGTTACACGTACCGGTAGCCAGATGACACGTCAGTACTGCCATTGGGTCATTTTGACCCGGGTCAAACAGCGTTGCAGCTATTGGTAGCCAAGTAACACGTCGTTACTACCATTAGGTCATTTTGACCCGGGGTAGACTGCGTTACACCTACTGGTAGCCGAGTAACATGTCAGTACTATCATTGGGTCATTCTGACCCGGGTCAAACAGCGTTGCACCTATTGGTAGCCGAGTAACACGTCGTTACTGTGATGTTCGGGATCGGGTTTTAATAAATATTGACCGACACACGTTTCATGTATTTTAGGATGTGTTGCGTTTATTTAAATGCTGACACGCGGTAACCATTTGGATGTTACGTATACGAGATCCCGGCGTGGTCTGCGTACACATATGAATATATGCGGAGAGAAGAGGGAGACTTCCAATTAAGTTTAAGAGGGCAGCACCTTACGGTTACAAACCGTTATACATATATATATCACAATCCTCCACACCAGATTTTTAAAATCGACCATTACAATTTTTATACAAATTTTTTTTTTTTTTTTTTTTTGCGCATTTAATTGCTACAAATGACACTTCTTACGCATACACTCGTTTGAAACAATTTCTTTGTGCATAAATTCGTTGGAATGATAATTCCTTTTTACATTATGTTATTTGGACGATAAATTATTAAATTAAAGGTCCAAAATTTGTCTTGGCTTTCGGATTCTAGACGATCTACGCACTGATTGTGCATTTGTACTAGCAGGTAATATCTGCTTATTGTTTCTAGTCTCGTGAGGTATCAATGTCTTTTCAGTCTTATAAATTTCTTTTTCTGGTGGAAGATTCGTACTTTCTTCTCCTTTTTCAGTCGCAATACTTATTATATTGTCTTGCTCTAAATTACAATTTTTTAATTGATCGGAATGACGCTTATGTATTTTATCGTCTGCCGATTGCACCGCAAACGTAACAGGAGACAATTTTTCTATCACTTGAGCCTTCTCCCACATATTATTTGAATAATTTTTCATCATAATCGTATTTTCTTTATCACATGAAAATTGCCTATTTCCTGGAAACGAGCGTTTTTGGCTTAGCTGCTTCTTTTCTACATATTTTCTAAGATCCGGTCTAACCAAATCTAGTCTTGTACGGAATTTTCTACCGATTTGCAATTCTGCTGGGCTACAGTTTGTTGTACTATGAGGTGTTGCTCTGTAATGAAATAGAAACGTAAGTATCGCATCATGTTTTGATTCTCCAGAATCCCTCAAAATTTTGAATTTCTTTTTGAAAGTTTTAACTGCATTTTCAGCTGCACCATTAGATGCTGGGTGATATGGAGCAGTTCTTATATGATGGATACCATACCTTTCTAAAAATTCTCTAAATAATTCAGAGCAAAAACTGGGCCCGTTGTCTGTCACTAATTTAAGCGGGATTCCCCAAGTGCAAATATATTCCTTAAAAATTTTGATTGTCGTTGCTGACGTTATATCAGGTACTTCTTTCACATCGATCCATTTTGAAAAGGCGTCTATGATTATCAAGTACATTTTATTTTCAATTGGACCCAAAAAATCCGCATGAATTCTTTGATTTGGGCCTTCAGGCCATTTCCATGAATGCAATACTGACCTTGGTGGATTGTCTGACAATTTCAAACACGATATACACGATTTCGTGATATTTTCTATATCGTTGTCAATTTTCGGCCACCAAATATAAGAACGAGCTAGTGCCTTCATTTTAACTACTCCCATGTGACTGAAATGTAGTTCTTGTAGCAATTCTTCTCTCATTGATGGAGGAATTACTACGCGATGTCCCCATAATAAACATCCTTCTTCCATCGTTAATTCCAATTTTCTGTTTTGAAAAGCACTAAACTCTTCGCTAACGTTTTCAGGCCAACCACCCAAAACATAATCACAGACGCGTCTTAAAAACGGATCTTTCATCGTTTCTTTGGATATACGACTCACATCGATCGTTCCGACTTCGTCTATAACATAATTTAAATAAGAATACTCATCTGATTCTTTAAACTTTGCTTCGTCGATTGGCAAGGGAATACGTGAGAGGCTGTCTGCTCGGCTATTATCTATACCTTTCACATATTTTATTTCAAATTCGTACGCAGACAAAAATACCGCCCAGCGCTGCACTCTACTAGCGGCCATTTGAGGATATCCTTTTTTCGAGCCAAAGATATAGACTAGGGGCTTGTGATCGGTCTCTAAAACAAATTCTCTCCCATACAAATACTGGTGGAATTTTTTTACTCCGAACACAAGGCTCAAAGCCTCTTTATCCAGCTGCGAATAATTCCTCTCCGCTTTTGTTAAAGATCTTGACGCGAAAGCGATTGGCTTTTCACTTTTGTCTGCGTATACATGTGATAGGACTGCACCTACGCCAAAAGGCGATGCGTCACATGCAACTTTGATCGGTAACTTTGCGTCATAATGCACGAGCACCTCTGACGATGTCAAACAACGTTTTGCCTCTTTGAACGCTTTGTCTTGCTCACGTTTCCATTGCCAAACCACATTTTTCTGCAACAGACAATACAATGGATTTAACAATTGCGCATAATTTTTTATAAATTTGGAGTAATAATTGATCATACCCAAAAACGCTCTTAATTGGGTGATATTTGTTGGAGCCGGAGCATCCACTATCGCTTTAATTTTGTCTGTCGCAGCGTGAATTCCTGTACCGTCAAGGACATATCCTAAAAACTGTATTTTCTCGCTGCCGAATACACATTTTTTTTTATTTGCGGTCAACCCACAATCTTTGAGTCGGCAGAGAACGTCGTTTAATCGTTTGTTGTGAATGGTCATCGTAGGACCGCTTATCATAATATCATCGAAGAAACACACGACGCCTTCTAATCCATGTAATATTTTCTCCATTTCTCGTTGAAATAATCCCGGAGCTGATGCCACACCAAAACAAAGGCGCTTATACGTAAATAGCCCTTTATGAGTCGAAATAGTGACGAGCGGCCTCGATTGTTCGTCCAGCTCAACTTGTTGATACGCCTGCGATAAATCAATCTTAGAAAAAAAATTTCCACCGTTCAAGCTTGACAATAAGTCTTGAATTCTCGGAACTGGATAACGATCGATTTTAATTTTTGGATTAATCGTCACCTTAAAATCACCGCAGATTCTTATTTCACCATTTCTTTTTGGTACTGGAACAATCGGGGTCGCCCAGTCACTACTTTCGACTGCGACTAATATATCTTCTTTAACTAAACGATCGAGTTCTTTTTCAACTTTGTCTTTCATCGAGTACGGTAATGGCCTTGCCTTACAAAAAACTGGCTGAGCGTTTTCTTTTAAGTGCAATTTGAAACTCCCTTTTGTATATTTTCCCAATTTTAATGAGAAAACAGAGTCAAACGCGTTAACAATATCATTAATATTTCTTTGATCTCGACATTGGATCATTCCTACATGAGGATCTCCATTGTTACACGCAAACTCTCCTACTGGAATTTTTAAAGCACAAATCCACGCACGTCCTACCAATGGAGGACCGTCACCCGGTAATATAAAAAGGGGAAGTTTCAAATTCCTCTTATTATACTCGACTCGCACGTTTAATATACCCAATGGCTCGATTTTATGCCCCGGATGAGTTTTAAATTTTCTTTCTGTCTTTAGAAGCGGCAATGTGTTCCAATCTTGTCTATTAATATAATCTTTCTCAGAAATAACCGAAATTTCCGAACCCGAATCAATATGAAATTCGATTTGGCTATTTTGAACTTTTATATCAATTTTCCAAGGAGCGATAAATTGAATTTTCTCATTTTCCACGACCGGATCTTTACTTTCCGCATTTAAATGAAAAAGAGAATCGAAACTGTCTTCGTTTTCGCTTGTGTCGACTATAAAATTTTGTCTATTTGCTCCTTTTTTTTTTTCTTTACTGACAAGATTTTCTTTTTCATAGCTTTTCTTTTTTTCTTTGCACATTTGAACCAAATGACCTTGTTTTTGACAATTATTACACTTATAATTACGATACCGACAAGTAGTTGTTTGGTGATTCGTCCTTCCGCAGCATTGACACTTGACGTTGGACTCGCTTCTCGAAAGTTTTTTTGATCTCCTTCCAACGAAGTTGATTGAATCCGCCTGACCTTTTGACGACGATCCCATTTCAGCCACATCTTTTGTAGCCATTTCCATCGTCTGGGCCAACTCCACTGCTTTGGTGTAAGTCAAATCGTGTTCACCGAGAAGCCTTTTTTTTATGCGTTCGTTTCTCAGCCCCCAAACAAACTGGTCTCGTAAATGTGATTCCAAACTGTTGTCGAATTCACAATACATTGATAATTTTTTTAGTTTCGCCAAAAACTCCATAGTATTTTCAGTGTCTTTTTGTGAACATTCTTTAAATTTATAACGTTCAGCAATTACACTAGGTTTTGGTTTCAAATGATTTTTCATTATCTCGTGTAATTCATTCAGCGATTTTTTTGAAGGCAGCGTTGGAGTGCACAAATTCCGTAGTAAGGCATAGCCTTCACTGCCAATTAGCGTGAGAAAAAGCGCAACGCCTTTTTCCGGAGTTATATCATTTGCTATATAATATTGTTCAAACCTCTCGACCCAGTGATTCCAATCATCTTTCAAGTTAAATTCTTGCAGATTGCCCACTCTTCCAGCCACGAGAAGTTGACGCCCGTCGTTTTGAAAACTGACGTCACGAGTTTGAGCACCGGCTTGCGAGGTTGATGTATTTTCTTTTGACTGCTGCTTCAAAAATTGCTGTCGCTGTTGAATTAATTGTTTGTTCTTTTCTTCCACTTCAGCCCGTTCTTTTTCGAGCTTTAGAAGCGCTGTTTCGTATCTTTCACGTAACTGATCTATTGACTCCGCCATCTTTTTCTACCGGCGAATTTTTCACCACGTGTCACTTTTATCGCATCCGTTTGCATCAAAGCAATCTTTTTACTTTTCTGCTCCACTTTTTACCTCGTCGCCACTGTGATGTTCGGGATCGGGTTTTAATAAATATTGACCGACACACGTTTCATGTATTTTAGGATGTCTTGCGTTTATTTAAATGCTGACACGCGGTAACCATTTGGATGTTACGTATACGAGATCCCGGCGTGGTCTGCGTACACATATGAATATATGCGGAGAGAAGAGGGAGACTTCCAATTAAGTTTAAGAGGGCAGCACCTTACGGTTACAAACCGTTATACATATATATATCACAGTTACTACCATTGGGTCATTTTGACCCGGGTTAGACTGCGTTACACCTACTGGTAGCCGAGTAACATGTCAGTACTGCCATTGGGTAATTTTGACCCGAGTCAAAGAGCGTCGCACCTATCGGTAGCCGAGTAACACGTCGTTACTACCATTGGGTCATTTTGACCCGGGTCAAACACAGTGTTGCACCTACTGGTAGTTAAGTAACACGTCGTTACTACCATTGGGTCATATTTACCTAGGGAAAACGGCGTTACCCGACCGGTAGCCGAATATCACGTCGTTACTACCATTGGGTCATTTTGACCCGGGGCAGACTGCGTTACACCTACTGGTAGCCGAGTAACACGTCGTTACTACCATTGGATCATTTTGACCCGGGGCAGACTGCGTTACACCTACTGGTAGCCGAGTAACACGTCGTTACTACCATGGGGTCATGTTGACCCGAGCTGAAAGGACTACTGCGACTGATGATCAAGTAATGCATTACTACAATAGAGTCTGCTTAACCCGCGGAAAAAACGATTATTTCTACTTACAACATAAAATGTGATGAGTGATGGAATTTTTTTCCATTACAAAATTTAATGTGATGAGTGATGGAATTGTTTTCCATTACAAAATTTAATGTGATGAGTGATGGAATTTTTTTCCATTACAAAATTCAATGTGATGAGTGATGGAATTTTTTTCCATTACAAAATTCAATGTGATGAGTGATGGAATTTTATTTCCATTACAAATTCAAAAAGTAATGAGTAATGCATTACTTTTTCATTACAAATTTTGCAACCCTGATGTGCTTATATAGTATATAAGCACATAGCGTTTCCATATAATATATTCAAGATAGGTATACACTTCGGGCATAAGAAATCTTCTTTATTTTTTTAATTACTCGATAATTAGGTAGAAGAAAATTTTTTAAAAATTTGGCTTTTCGTACTTAATGTTAAACAACATTATCACCAAATTTGATTAATTTCTTAACATTTTTACCTTTCATACTGAAACTCCTTAATTAAGAAAGAATTGTAAATTTAAGAAAAATGTATTTTTTTAAATATTTATTCATTAAAGTTTCCAAAAAAATCAATTTCGTTTAAATGGTCAAATTATTTATTTTATCATTTACGTTGTTAAAAAAAAGAAAACATAATAATTATTTAAGAACATAAAAAAATTTAAAAATCAAAGGTATTGCTCTCTCTGTCGCGCACCAATGGCGACGAGCTATCGTTCTCTCTCTCGCTCGGCAACGCGCAAGCGAGAGTGGCCGCGTTCAGCGTATTAGTGCGTGACGTCATGCTCGATCGTTCTCTCTTTCGCTCGGCACTACGCAGGAGAGGGGGTAGCCGCGTTCAGCGTACAGCGTGATAGTGCGTGACGTCATGCTCGATCGTTCTCTCTTTCGCTCGGCACTGCGCAGGAGAGGGGGTAGCCGCGTTCAGCGTAGAGTGTGACAAGAGAGCCGAGAAATGTCCACCAGTCCCGCAAAGGGCGTAAGTCCAATGTAAACAAACTCAACTTACGCCCCTCTGTCTCTAAGAAAAGAAAAGTCCCGGAATGATGGAATTTTAATCGCTAAAATTACATATCTCGGGATTGGCTGGACGGATTTAATTGCAACAAGGACCAATAGAAAGGGAAAAATCGAAAAAAAATCGTTACCAATTTTCAGATTTTTTAATAAAATAGTTTGTCCGTGAGAGCCGTTTGAAAATCCTGTGACGTCATAAAACCGGCATATTCGCGTATATAAGAGTGCGGCAGGGCTCGCGCTGGCTTTTAAATTTGCGCGGTAGTTTTCTTTTAATACTTGGCGTCGAGCCGCTACCGCGTCTCTTGATCTACGGTATATATGGGAAATTTCTATGGTAAATTTCGTTAGTACATTTTTGAAGATTCTGTGCTCATGGTACAGACATGCCTAACGTAAAAATTTTATATTGCGAAGTTTTTTCCGCACCACCACAGGGGTAGAGTTGCAGGCTCGTTTTTTTTAACATGCTATCCCCAAAAGGCCTAATCGCCATCTCGCCGCTTACAAATTCGTTGCTAGTTCATCCGTAGTTGGACCGTCTCTGCAAGTTGATATGAGCATCGACAGTTCAGCCTTGGCAACCGTAGAGTGAGCATCGCGATATCTCTGTTTGAAACTAAATAGGTTTAAAAAAAAATTATCATTTTCCATTAAACTTACATAATCAGATCGCTAAAAATGTGATCAAGTACACAGTCAGTTCATCTTTGCTGCCTTTTGTTTGTCTTATTCCTCGGAAGACGATAAATAACAGGATAGTGAGGGTAGCGAAGCGAAAATTTTCATTAGAGAGTCGGGGAGTAAAAAGCCCTGACACACAACTCAATATAAAGAAAGAAACAAAAAAAAATGAAAAAAAAAGACGATATGACGATAAACCCCTAGAGAAAATGGGTCAAGCGGCCCTCAGGAAAGAAGTGCGCGATTTTGACAGACTAACTGAAACTAATAACTTCCAAAAGTTTTTCAAAAGTGATAGAGAAAAAATAATACCGAATCTTGCTAAAGCCAGAACAAGATCGATTCCGAAAGAATCGATCGATGAAAAATATATCAGGAAGGACCAACCTCTCCCAGGGACATCGGGTTTCATATCACCGAAAAGGGTCTGTAGACCAAAATCGACTGAAGATAAGGTGGAGTTCTCCACATCAAACCAATTTGATACTCTCTCGGACAGCACAGACTGCACAGAGGGAGACAATGAAGGAACGTCAAGAATAAAGCGGGCAAGGGAACCAGCGCTTCAAAAAATGCAATCGACAAACGGAAATGACAGGGACTTCAATAAGGCCCTCAAAGTAAAAAATAAACCTCCACCTATACATGTATATAATGCCAAAGTAAGGGATATTATTAAAGTAATTATTGAAGCTAAAATCGCTGAAGATGATTTCTGGGTGAAACAAACAGACACGGAGTATTTACGAATAATGCCACAACGCCCCGAAACATTTCAAAAACATTTTCAATCAAAAACTTGCTGCAGAGTAATGGTATGCAATATTACACGTTTACTCCCAACGAGGAAAAAATGAAATCGTTAGTAGTGAAAGGTATTAGATCTGATTTTGACGAAAAAGAAGTCAAAGAATATCTCATCGAAATAAACCCCCCTAACCTCGAAATAGCAGAAGTCACAAAATTCAATTTCGATAAAAATTATAAAAACAAATTTCATTTTATAGTTCAACTGACTCCAGAAAGTAAAACTGCGGCATTAACCCTTCTCGTACACACGTATGTCCTCAATCGAGACATACACATGGGGTCCAGCAGCCCCCATTGATTTTTGAACGCTCGCTGTGAGAAAACTATTTGGCCGATTTGAATTTAAAGAAAACGAAAATGCAGCTTAAATCATCTACAATGCGATGGGATGAAATTAAAAGAAAGAAAAGATTTTTAAGGTCTGCTATTCAGCCACTCAGGCTGTGGGCTCTAACTGTTTCATATTTAGGGCACAAGTTGGCGTTGGGGGCCACTGGACCCCCAGTGTACGAGAAGGGTTAACAAGACTGAAATTTATCCTACACCAGCCAGTAAGTTGGGAAAGGATTCGAAAAAAAGCAGTATTCTAATGCACAAAATGTCAACAAATTGGACACGCTAGCAAAAACTGCCGGCTCCAATTCAGATGTGTGAAATGCGGTAAAGATCACGGCCCAGCCAGCAACGGAGGCATATGTGAAGTCGATAAAGAAGGTGATAAAAATCATATTGAATGCGCAAAGTATGGAAACACAGGATACCCGGCCTCCTATAAAGGAGGCCCGTATCTGCAATCAGCGCAGAAAATAAAACAAAAAGCAAACGAGATAAGACGAACATTGAGAACCGAAAAAATCAAGAAAATAGATAGATATATCTACCCAGAATTATCTTATAGAACTTCAATCAACAATTACAGATCCAATTTCCCACCGCTCCCAAAGCAAAGAAACAATATCGCACAATACGAAGAAGATGACACCCAAAGACAAAATCACAATGAACGCTATGGCAAATCACATATAAACGATGAAAATTACAACTACAGCAACAACAATAATAACTTCAACAATGAAAATAACAATAATATAGAACAATTCACAAATCTATTAAATCATTTCAGAGATAGCATGATGAAAATGCTCGAAGCCAGAATTTGACAAAAAAATAACGGAAAACTCGAGAAAAATTGAATTCTTACTAACACAAAGCGATTATTAGAAATGGAGAATTGTACGCAAACACAGAACAAAACACAAGGATACAGCAATGAAGCCAATTCTACCATCAAAATGTGCGCCATAAACGTTAACTCATTAGTGGCAAATAAACGAAGGATGGATCTAGAAGAATTCATCAATAGCAACAAGATTGATGTAGCTCTTATTTCTGAAACGAAACTCAAATCCAAACATAAGCCCAGTTTCCAAAATTACGCATTTATCCGAACGGACAGACCAAATGCCAAAAATGGAGGAGGAACAGCTATAATGATAAACAATAGAATAAGCTATACCCGAATCACACAATAAATTTGTGATAAAAACAAAATCATCGAGTATACGGTAATTAAAATAAATGTAAATTCTAATACTCTATACATATTCAGTATATATGCTTCTGGTAACAACAATAGAACATTTATCTCGGAACTCAACAAATATACCGGGAAAACAAGCTAAGAGGAAATAACATATACTTCATAATAGCTGGTGATTTTAACGCGAGACATACGAAATGGGGAGACTACAATATAAACGAAAGAGGTTCATTGCTCAACCAATGGGAAGAAGATAATGAAATTGCGCTCAGAACAACTATCTATAACGCAGATAGACCCACATATCCTAGTGCAGGATCATACCTGGACCATTGTCTCGCGGACTCCCGCATGGAATTCAAAAACCAAAGAAATAATAAAATTGGTACGCTTCCATACGATAGTGATCACAATGCTATATGTTTTATTATAGATTGTGACGAAATATTCTCGGGAATCACTTCACCTCCGGAACCGATAACAAGATTCAATTACAAAAAAACAAACTGGCGGAAATTCGCAGAATATCTCGAAGATAAACATGTCGAAGCACTACCAACAAACAGAAATTTAACAATAGATGAAACTGATGCACAAATTCTAAAAATAGAAAATACATTACAAGAATACACAATAGTTCCAAAAATTAAAAAGAGCAACTACAAAGGATGTTTGAAATATGTGAATAACAGGATCAAAAAACTACATACTTTCAAATCCATATTAATATCGCAACTCTTCAAAATTAATAACCACAATACATGGACGGCGCGAAACAAAAAAACCCGAATAAAAGCTATCAACAATTAACTCACAAAACAATTCAAGAAAACTGAAACCGATTATTGGTGCGCTATAACCAAAAGCATCGACTACAAAGACCCGGTAAAATTTTTTCCAAGAATAAACAAATTTCTCAGATACAAAGAACCACCAAAAATTGAAACTCTCGCCATGGAAAAAAATAACAATACACTGCTCACAGAAGAAGTTATAAACAACTCAGAATTGATAGAGAAGGACAACAAATACATTATTTCACAGGCGATAACGAAACTTAATATTATCGGAAAATACATTGAGACAATCAACTCACCAAGATACTCTAATCTTGGAACCGAAACCAAACGAAGGGCAGACGCAACGGCGGAAGAAGTCAAGACAACAATTCGCCGGAATAGATCAAACAACACAACACACACAGAATTCTCCAATAATAATCTGGCCAATATCCCGATACAAATCCAGAACTCCCTTAAGTTCTTACATTCACAAATAGAAGTAGCAATATTACTCGAAAAGGCTAAAAACAAAACATCGAGTGGCCTTGACAACATACCAATGATCGTATTAAAGCATCTCCCTCCCAGTTTGATAACAGATCATACAGTCATATTCAACAATTGTTTCAACACTCATACTATCCAACTAGATGGAAAAAAGCTAAAAATATCCCAATAAAAAAGAAAGATAAAGACCCTGCAGAGTCAGCAAGCTACCGACCAATCAGCCTCACCATAAACAGTAGTAAAATATTTGAAAAACCAATTAAGATACAACTGACAAACAAAACGGAAAAAGATAAAATCATCCCAAACAATCAATTTAGATTCAGAACAAGACATTCCACGGTTCATGCTATCAACAAATTTCCCTCAGACATTAATAGATATCTATTTAACGGCAAGTTAGTCGGAGCTACATTGGTTGACCTTAAAAAGCTTTCGATTCTGTTTGGCTCAACGGGCTAATATATATTATGACCACAAGCAACTTCCCCTGAACATTAATGTTATTAATTTGCGACATGATTCACGGCAAAGCATTTGTTACATGGGACGGTATCAACACAGCTTCCTTGGAATTCACAATCAAAGAGGGAATGCAACAAGGAACAGTTACATCTCCAATACTCTTCAACATTTACAACAGCGAGGTTCTCAATCTATTCAATATAAACACTGGTAACGAAACTCACTCAGGAGCATATGCCGATGACATGGTGATATACGTAGCGGACAGCAAAATACCAACGATCCAGGAAAAACTCAATAATATAGTAAAAGAAATATACGCCTACTATAAAGAATAGAATTTCAAAATAAACCCGACCAAGAGTGAAATTATACTGTTCAGAAAGACGGTGAATGAAATATCACCGAAAACAGTACAGTCGAGACTTCTCTATAAGCCTGTTCGCTATAAGCCTCTTCCCCGCTTGCAGCGGGATAGCTACCCCCACCCTGAAGCGTCTTCGAGATTGACGATTTACTACTTCCTATAAGCCTTGAACAAATATCGCACTTAACCCTCCGTTACACGTGCCATGAGCAAAATATAGATTCTTTGCTTTGTTTTTTTTTCACGAATAGCCCCAATAAAAAATTGTTTATAAAATTTACAATTTTTTGCGTAAACAAACGAATCAACATTGAGCTTATATGCTATAGTAGAGACGCTGAAAACACAACAATTGCTTCAGGCTTATAGCGAGTAGTCCGGCCAAGGATTCGATGGCGCTATAGTGGGGAGACCGGAATAACCGAAAAAATTTCCCCTACAGCCCCGAGACAGGCTTATAGAGAAGTGTCGACTGTACCTCACATAAAAACATTTCAAATTACAATACAAGACAGAGATACTGGTGTAACAACGGAAATCCCAAACAAAGAAATTGTAAAATATCTAGGAGTACATTTCGACTATCTATTTAGAATGAATAAACATCACACCATTCAATTGGTAAAAACCTAAAAAGCAATAAAAGCAAACCATAACATATTCTATAATAGAAATTTGGAAACAAAAGCGAAAATCATCTGCTACCAGCTACTAATCCGTCCGATAATTTCATATGCAGCACCAATTTGGTGGAACGTGGGACCATCAGTTATGGAACATTACAGGCAATTTGAAAGATCATGCCTGAAAGCATGTATGGGGAGATACCGCACAGCTGAATCTGAATATAAAAAAAGAATGAATATAAAGAAATATACGATGCAGCGAATATCCCAAAATTTGACAGTTATTGCCTGAAGCTCACGAGAAATTATTATAGCACACTGTACCAGCTGAACAACGAGTTACTCGACAATTTAAAAATCAACGACAACATAACAACATATAGAATGGCAAGGAGTAATTACTCTCCACCAGAACTTTTCACAAACCTGGACAAAATGGGATGTATAGAAAACGAAAATAACGTACCCATAATTTACCATCTACGAAAACACTGTGCAAGAAAAGCGATATACATCGAAACAGAAAATATACCAAGAGACAGATGGACGTACTCCACAGATCTCCTAATATGCGATCGCGAGAGTCTCGAAAGAATAGACAAAAAATATTGGTGGCTTCAAGGAGACGCCAAACACATGGATGAACTGAGAAGAAAAGCCAGACTAAAAAAGCAGTATCAGAATCAGCAACAGCATCAAAGAATGGTCATAAAAGATCGTCAACGAAATATTCAATATCAAACATAAATCAAAATGAAAAAAAATTCAATTTAAAAACAAGCAGAAGCTCCAGAATCATTGACCGCAATGTATATAATGTAAATAATCACATGCAACACCCACACTTAACACTCACATGTACTAACCCACAACACTAACCGCCCCCCCCCCCCTATTCAAGGCCCATAGAGGCAATTGATTGTGGCAATGGTTTTTAAATTACTTTTTTACCAAAACGCATAAACGAAAAAAAACAGTCACACAAGTGATCAAAAATTAAATTAAAGTAAAAAATATATATATATATGCACAATAAGCAAAAATAAATTTATATTAAAAATATAGTTAATTGATGAGACTCATCACTAGATGACAAGCCAAATAAACAAACAAAAAAAATTGTGTATAAGTTCGATAAGGATGTTTATTACTTAATACATGTATTGAAACGTTTCTCTTTATTTAAAGTAATTTAATAAGTGCAGAAACGTGAGTTATTTTAGAGGTTCGTATGCTGGACCCTCGCTTCAAAGGTGTCGGAAAAAGTTGCCACACTCTTTTTTATGTTATTCCGTCGATAACGTAGATAAATTAATTTAATAAACGGCATTTTGAAGGGGAGAAATCCCATTTCATTTTGCTTTTTTTGAAAAATTTTTGCGATTTTTTTTACGACTAGGACGTCATTTTGAAAAGACCATTTTTCGTCTTTTTTTTTCCTTTTTACAGAGCAACCGCGTTTTCAGTAGAAATTTTTTTTTTCAATTTCTTCTACCGGATCTTAAAAAAGCAAAACTTAAGCTTCAATTTCGTTTTTTATAAAATCCGTTACGATTTTTTTTGAAAAAGTTATCATGTTTTTGGCGAAAAAAGACGGAATTCAGTAATTCCTGCGTAACACGAAAACTATCACATTTAGAAAAAAATCTTAGAGAAGTGAAAAGTTGCCTCTGAGATTGTTTTAGTCACTCGATTTTTTTCAGATTTTTTTTACGAAATTTTTTTTTTTTCATTGATTTCAGTCGAACTCCAGGTCTATCAATTTCCGTAATATAAAAACTATGGGTTTTTTCACCAAAAGTCCAAAGACAAAAAAGTTTAATTTCTTCATTTCCAACGTTTTGGAATTTTTTCAGATTTTTTTTCGAATTTTTTTATCCGACGATGTTGACGATGGTGATGAACATCATCGGAGAAAAAAAAATCTGAAAAAATTCCAAAACGTTCAAAATGAAGAAATAAAACTTTTTTGTCCTTGGACTTATGGTGAAAAAACCCATAGTTTTTTAATTACGGAAATTGATAGATAGTTCGACTGAAATCAATGAAAAAAAAAAATTTCGTAAAAAAAATCTGAAAAAAATCGAGTGACTAGAACAATCTCAGAGGCAACTTTTCACTCCTCTAAGATTTTTTCTAAATGTGATAGTTTTCGTGTTACGCAGGAATTACTGAATTCCGTCTTTTTTCGCCAAAAACATGATAACTTTTTCAAAAAAAATCGTAACGGATTTTTTAAAAAACGAAATTGAAGCTTGAGTTTTGCCTTTTCAAGATCCGGTCAAAGAAATTGAAAAAAAAATTTCTACTGAAAACGCGGTCGCTCTGTAAAAAGGAAAAAAAAGATGAAAAATGGTCGTTTTCAAAATGACGTCCTAGTCGTAAAAAAAATCGCAAAATTTTTTCAAAAAAAGCAAAATGAAATGGGATTTCTCCTCTTTGAAATGCCGTTTATTAAATTAATTTATCTACGTTATCGACGGAATGACATGAAAAAGAGTGTGGCAACTTTTTCCGACTTTTGTCCGGAAACTTTTCGACGGTAGTGTATAATAAAATATATACGAAAAAGTAACAATGAATAATGCTCCCGAGGTGAACAATTAGCCCGACTATAACCCGTAGTGTCATGACAAATGTGAGAAGACCCGGTCATCGTCGAACACACATTCGACGATGCTGAAAGAAAACCGAAGCGTGCTCGCGAGTGCCCGAAAATGAATCCCGAGATAATCAGAGAGATCCGTGTGTCAAAAGTGCCAAAAAATATATCACGATGAAGTACAGATTGTCCCGAATTAATTCGATGTAATATTTGGCCCGAAAAATGATTATTGCCGCTGACTTTTGCGAAAGGGAATTTTTGAAAGGCGCGGTAGCACGTTACGACCGGATCAAGATCGATAAGTATTATCGATGACGACGAGCCGCGCGCATGCGTCGCGCGTCACGTCGCTCCCGTGAAAAATATTCCCGAAATTTGAGTAGCCCGGTAAGTGGCGACATCCACGGCGGAGCGCCACCCCTCCCCCCCTTCTCTCCGGCTGCATTACGCTACTACCGACGTAGCTTCGCTCATTCCTGAACAGAGACAGAGGGGCGTAAGTTGAGTTTGTTCACATTGGACTTACGCCCTTTGCGGGGCGAGTGGACATTTCTCGGCTCTCTTGTCGCGCACTACGCTGAACGGGACTACCCCCTCTCTTTTCGCGTCGCTGAGTGAGAGAGACAGCACGCGCAGCCGCATTCCTTCTCTTACGGCGCAGCGCACGCTCTCTCTCTTTCTCGTTCCTCTATATATTTATATACATACACTGCCGGCCAAACGTATGGGAACATCAATCATAATTTCGAGTCGCGCTAAAAGTTCAATTACTCTGCCAAAAAAGCAGATATTCCGATTTTGCGAACGGGGTTTTGAAGAGGACATATTCCGCTATTGTTTTGAATTTTTTAATTATTTTTTCGATGTTTTTTGGATCCAGCACACATCTTTGAACGTAGTCATTTTTCGCCGTTTTTTTAGTTCAAAATTGGACCAACGACTTGTGAAAATTTTTTTTCATTGTTTTTTTTTCATGGAAAACTTGGAACGGCGAGCACAAGCTTCAATTTTTTTTTAAAGTTCTATGCAATTCTTTCCCCATAAATATGTCACCTGTGTAAAAAGACCATTTTCTCAAAATGTTATGTAACAAGAAAAACTATAAGGTTTTAATGGAATCAGCAAGAGGGTGAAAAGTCGCATCCGGTTGTGTTGGATTGACTGAAGTTTTTTCAGAATTTTTGTGCAAGATTTTTTTTTCCATGGATTCTGGTCGAAACTTGGAGGTGTGGCTCAACTCGATAACCATGAGGTTTGCGTCAAAATATCAAGATAGGAAACATTTTTACTGCCAAATTTTGTTTTTGCTTCATTAAAAAAAAAAAAATGTTCAACCTTTTTTGATTTGATCGAGCTTTGTCGTATCCTGAGAACTATTGGACCTCAGAAACTGTATCAAGGGGGAAAAAAATTAATTAATGATTATCAGTAGACAACAAGATTCTCAGATTTTTTCTCCTTTCTTCGCCACATCGAAAAGGTATATTTTTCGATATTCCACGTCAAGCCGAACAATGGTAGAGCAAAATTTTACTCGAGCTACTTTCTAGAGCATTGATAATTAACAATTACAATCTTTTCCCCTATTGACACTGTTTCTGAAGCCCAATAGTTCTCAAGATGCGACAATTCGATTTTTTTCGACAATTCTTCGCATCTCGATATAAAAAGATTTTAAAAAATTCTGAAAAAATTTCATCGAAAAAAGAATAGGTAAGTAAAAAAGCTTCCTATCTAGATATTTTACCTCAAGCCCTATGGTTCTCAAGTTGAACCACTGCTCCAATCACTATTTCGACCGAAATAATACATAAAAAGAAATCTTGCGCAAAAATTCTAGTTTACCTAGTATGGCAGCATACAACTTTTACCCTCTTACCGATTTCATCAAAACCCTGTAGATTTCTTGTTACGAAGCATTATGTGAAAATGGTCTTTTTACCCAAAAGTGGCATAGTTTCTTCTCCATTCCATTTTCGAAATATTTATGTCTGGGATCCAGTGCTCACCGTCTTTTACCAGTCGACACTTTTTTGTGTTATATTACTTCACAAAACGTGCTTTTTTTTAACTATAATTCTTTTTTCATTCCATGTAGCAAATTGATTTACCTCTTACAAAACCGACTTAGCAGTTTTATCCATCAATAATGGAAACAATAACTGTTTAGGAATGTAATTTTTTTGTCATATGATGAAGGTCATTTAATTTAAATGAAAAATCTGAAAAATGATTGTCGCTGATCAAGATTTTTTTACTCCTGTAGCAAAGTTGGTAATTATAGGCGTTTTTCAAAAAGAAGTGAAATCAATCGGAAAAAACTCTGAAAAGGTAAAAGAAAAACGCCAAGTATTGAAAGATCGCGACCCTAATCGTAAAGTAACCATTCTACATATTTTTTTATATTCCATTCAAGTTTACCTCCAAATATTCTTGAAAAAAAAAAATATGAAATCATTCCAACGTAGCCAAGAATGGTGAATGGGCTTCTGTATGGACTCATGTACATCTTGAACGGTACCTGCTGAAGGTTAAAAAGAAAACGAAAAAAACATTAAATAGAAAGGCGCAAATACGTTTTCATCCTATCCAAAAATGTGCCTCCGATGACTTTTTATAATAATTTTTTAAACTCTTATTACCACAATCAAATCTGAAAAGCGAAAATACTTAGCACACATGTCGCTGCAAAAAATTTCCAAAGTTTGCAGGTGTCTACATTCTTTCCAATTATCTATTTTTTGATACTAATAGAATAAAAACAGCGGAAAACTATTTGAAACAACTTTTTTAAATTCTTTATGCCAGTACTAAAGAGAGGAAGCAAAAAAACACAGCGTACTTAAAGTCCAATAGAATTCAAAACTTTTTCAGGCATCGATGGGGTTTCAAAGTCAGCAATTTCGATGCTAGCGTTCAAGAACAAGCCGCTGAAGACTTTCTTACAACAAGTTTTCCAACTCATACGTCACAGTTGGAGCCGAAGAGTGGAAATATTTGGTACACATGTTGCTTTACAGAAATTCGAAAGTTCCTGGGTATCCTCTGCATACCAATGATACAAATTTCGATCCTACTGAAGAAAAAGTACCCGATGACTTCCTGAAATATTTTTTTCAAATTCATTATGACACATGTAGAGAGGAAAATGAATGAACATAGTGCACATTGGGTCCAACGAAATTCAGTAATTTCTGTTGTTTCCGTGGCTATTCGCAGACAAAATTTTGAGCGCATCGAAAAGTTAGCAGCCAAAGACTTTTTGTTATGAATTCATCAACCAATAATGCTACAATAAGAGATGGAAAGTGGAAAGTCTCAACGTACACGTCGCTTCATAAAGTTGTGAAACTTTGTAGGTGCTCGCTGCATCTTACCGATACCAATTTTGATACTATCAGAAAAAAAGCACCCGAAGACTTTCCAAAACAATTTTTTGAATTCATTATATACAACCGGAGCGAAAAGTGAATAACTTAGCATACACTGAACCCAAAACATTTCTTCAAGTTTGGGTGTATCCATTAGGTCACAATGAGAAACATTTTTATTCTGTCAATTAACCAGCAACTAAAGACTTTTTGTAACAAATCTTTCAACTTATGTTGCCGCAGTGGAAGCGAAGAAGTATGAATGCACAGCAAACATATTTTTCAACAAACTGCGTGTCGATGAGGAAATAAATGGACCAAAGGGCACGACCAAATTGAGTTATTAAAAATATGACAGCTCAATAGATAATGATGACATAAATAAATCTAATCAGCACACATTTATTTTGATTTTTCATTCGAAGTGAAATGAAATATAAGTCCTGATTCGAAGTCACAGGTTGACGAGCCCATAATTCTCGCGGCTGGGTAATAAAAACACTTTATAAATATTTTTCACAGACGTATAATTTTATCCCACTAGTTCAATGCTCAACACTTATTCTTACACTAAGCTTTGAAATGAATTTAAACTGGCACATCCCGCACTGTTTTTGAAACTCCGAACAAACATTCAAAAATGTACACTGCTTGATGGAAAAATACCTCCGTGATGTACTTTCGGGAAGCGCACACATGATTTCTACCACGAAAAGTAGCGGTGTGTGCAGCGGGCTTTACTTATGTCTGACTATAAATTCACTGAGTATGGGTGCGTCAGAACCAACCATTCAGAAACTCGAGAGGGATCAAAATGCCTTTGATGGTATTATATACAGACGCGTCAATTCTTGAATGCGTTGGTCACTTTTGCATAATCTTGAGGCCGTGCAAAGTTTTTTCTCAGTTATTACCCAACCGATCATGTTGAATTTGAGCTCAATAGAAAGAGAAATTCTAAATTAGTTTCCAGTTCAATTTTCAAGGCATCACATGACTCCTGAGATTCGTTATTGAACAAAATAAATGCCAGATTCTGGAAGAGCACCCTCGAAAACCCCCTATATGAGATTTTAAAGAATTTCTCTTTGGTTCCTCAATTAAAACTGTTTAGCTGAAATTGCTCGTCCAAAATTGACGTTTTGCGCATTAATGGATTAAGCTTCACCTCCAAATTTCGACCAGAAACTATGGAAAAAAAAAATCTTGCACAAAAATTCTGGAAAAACTCCAGTCAATCCAATATGATCCGATGCGAGCGTTCACCCTCTTGCTGATTCCATTTAAACCTTATAGTTTTTTGGTACACAGCATTTGAGAGAAGATCTTTTTTTCCACAGGCGACATATTTATGAGAAAATAATTGCATAGAACTTTATAGAAAAAAAATTGAAGCTTGTGCTCCATGTTTTAAGTTTTCTATGAAAAAATAACATTGATAAAAAATTTCCACAAGTCGTTGGTCCAATTTTGAACAATTGAAAAAACGGCCAAAAACGTCTATGTTCGAAGATGTGTACTGAATCCACAAAACATCGGAAAAATAATTTAAAAACGCCAAACAATAGCGGAATATGTCTCCTTTAAAACCCCGTTTGCAGAATCGGAATATCTGCTTTTCTGACAGAGTAATCGAACTTTTAATGCGGCTCGAAATTACGATTGATGTTCCCATACTTTTGGCCGGCAGTGTATATCTCTATATATATAAATCTGTTCGTTAAAAAATGTTTGGCCGTTTTTCAATCGGAAATGACTGAACCGATTACAATGATTCTTTCCCGAAATTAAAGATCATGATTCGAACTGAGTTTGTGGTTTTGTAAAATTTCGTTATCTTAATTTCAACAGATATGCAAAAAAAAAAGTTTAACGATTTCGTCCAATTTCCAATTTCGTTCAATTTGAAGGAAATCGGAAAACGATCAGATCGAGCGGTGGCTGAATGCTCAATTCGGTATAGAAAAAAAGTTGCAGCATTTTTAATGGAAATGATAAAAAATTAAAATAAAATGAAAATCTTTCGTTTGATTAATTTTCCTGCTAGATATGTGGCGGACGAAGCCCGCAGGCACAGCTAGTATAAATATATAGAGGAACCAAGAAGAGAGAGAGAGAGAGAGCGTGCGCTGCGACGTAAGAGAAGGAGCGCGGCTGCGCGTGCTGTCTCTCTCACTCAACAACGCGAAAAAAGAAGGGTAGTCTCGTTCAGCGGAAACTGGGCGAGAAAACGGGTTAAATGTCACTTTCACGCAAAGGACGTAAGTCCAACGTAAACAAACGCTCTCTACGCCTTTCTGACTCCAAGGAACAAAAGTTCCCGAAACATTCGATTTCAATTCACAAAATTATCAAATTTCGAAAATGGCTGAACGGATTTACTTGCAACAAAGACAAATAAAAAGAGAATAATCGGAAAAAAATCGTCACCGATATTCAGAAATTTCACGTAAACGGTTCGATCGTGAGAGCGATTCGAAAACTTTATGACGTCATAAAACCGGCTGTGTCATAAAACTGTGTCTTTTCGAGTTCACATTTGAAAACCATGCAAGCCGAGTTTATATGTAATATTCGCAGTAAATTTGTGCGGTACTTGTGTGTAGATACAATGCGTGCATTTGTACGCGTATTTGCACTTTTCTATTTAATTATTTTTGTTTTCTTTCGGTACCTTCGACAGGTACCGTTTAAGATGTACATGAGTCCGTGCAGAACCCCGTAACTCATTCACTATTCTTGACTACGTTTGAATGATGTCATTTTTTTAGGTAAATTTCAATGTAATGACCGAAAAAATATAGAATGATTACTTTATGACTAAGGTCGCGGTCTTTCAATACTTGGCGTTGTTTTTTTACTTTTTTGAAGTTTTTTCCGATTTTCATGATACACCATATAAAAAAATGTTCATGGAGAAAAAAAACAACTGAGATTATTTCAGGATAATACCGTTGAGTCATCTGACTTGTAACGTTTCAGTATTTTTTACTTACGATTTTTGAGATCCTCTTCTCTCTCGTATGAGAGGTTATTGTGCAGGTTAGTATACTGACCGGCAAGTCTTGCCCGAGAGTGGGAATTTTTCGAGAGCATGAGGTGCAATGTGCTCTCTTGAGCACGGTGTGCAATGTGCTCCTGGAGTCGCGTTAATGCTATGCGCTCCATAATGGCTATCGTGGCGCAATCGGGCGAGGCCTCACTATTGCGCCACTGTACTGGTATAGTACAGTACGATAGACGTCTTTCCTCAATCGAGGATTAATGCTCCATTATTGCAATGGTATGGTTTTGGGTAGGAATAAGGAGGAGGATGGAAAGGTGAGGGAGGCTTATCGGCGTATGGGTGATGCTCCGCTGACGCGAGAGCGCTCAGCCCGTCGCCCTCTGTCAGGATTTCTGTAAGACCAGAAATCGTGACAGGGGATAAGGCTGTCCCGTTACAGACTAAGCGAAAAATTCCTTGAAAGATTTTTAGTAATTCAATAATTGAACTTAGATTATATCGAATGCAAGTTTGTGTATAGGTTCATCTTCAAGCGGTTATAACTATTGAACAGTTGATCCGAGCTATTTGGCTTTAACGACTTTTTTATAGGGAATTTGACTCTACAAAAATACGTAAACGGCATATCCGTGAGATTTTTTTTTTTTTTTGGGTGATGTGAAACAATATCTAACGGAGTTTTTTTTCACGTGTTATTCTTATGGAAAATCGAAGCATGCGGTGCGCCGGCTCATAAAATTTTATTTCAAGCTTTCCTTTTGGCTAACTTAGTCTTTTGGCATAATATAAATAAAATTGCTTGTGGAGCTCGAAAAAAAACAAGATTTTTTTCGATACGCCCTACTCTGTATATATTAATCTGTTCGCTAAAAAATGTTTGTCCGCTTTTCAATCGAAAAAAACTGAACCAATTACGATCAATCTTTCGCAAGATTGAAGATCATGATCCAAACTGAGTTTGTGGTTTTACAAAATTTTGTTATCTCAATTTTTACAGGTATGCAAAAAAAAAGTTTGGTGATTTCGTTTAATCTCCAATTTTCAAAACTTATCGGTTGTTAAATACTAACGATAAACAAAAAAAAACTAGTGCGTGAAAAGTCACGTGGTAGAAGTGGAACTTTTGTGCAATGTATAAACGGATTAGCTAAAACGGGTATAAGAATAGGGTATTATAACTAAAATTCAATTGCAAAGACGATTTTTGGTTCGATAAAAAGAACATTTTATTTTATTCTCCTTCCGTATTCCCGTACTCCGGGAAAGACCCAACAGGCTTGTGGTATGAAAAATAGAATTCGAAAACTCTCGACTTTAAGGTAGTTGGGAAGAGTTGAGTTGCACCGTTGACCATATACTTTTTTGTATGCAATGAAAAGAAAATAATTTTTCATATGTCTTGGAGAAATTGGAAATCTCTTCACAGTATAGTTTTTAAGATATTCGTTTTTAAAAATACATTGCAAGCATAGGGAAGTGCAGACGACAACACGGGTTAGAAATTTTAGTCCAAAAATACTCAAAAATTCCACTGTTAACCCACGAAAAAAAATTATTGCTGTAATCTACAATATGTGAAGAATCGTTCACGAAAAATTGATATGAATAGCTCGTGTCATTATTGAGAATTCACGAGTAGAAGTATACACAGCAGTATTTCACGGAGTGATTCGGTCTCGGACCTCTCTATCTCTCGGAAGTCAGTATACAATTGAGATGCCCGCCAGTACGGAATGTCGATTCGACAAGTACCTTTTTTGGTCAATAGCTGCTTTATTTTTAAATGTTTTTAATTCATTATGTATTTCTAAAGCTTTTAGTGAACGTTTTTAGTAGTTTAGTTATTTTCTTTTAATAAAACTACCCGAAAAAGCTCGTGATTGATTTATCGTGTGGAAAAAATTTCCAGGTCCTATTTACATTCTCACAGATTCATAGATGTGTTACTCAACGAATGAATCATTTCGTGACGCTTTTTCGTGACATGCTGAAAATAAAAACTATCGCTATAGAAGTTTCACTTCAAAAACGATTTATCAATTTGAAGGAAATTGGAAAACAAACAAAATGAGCGGTGGCTGAATGCTCAATTGGGTATAAAAAAAGTTACAGCATTTTTAATGAAATAATGAAAAATTTAAAAAACGAAAATCATCCGTTTGATTATTTTATTCAGAAGAAAAGTGAAGAACTATGTCTGAAATTGATAAGAAAACGCAAAAAGGTGGCCATCAAAAGGTAACATCATGATAATTTTTTTTTTTTTTATCTAGATCCCAAAACAATTTTTATTACCCATTGCTCATTTCTCATATAATATGAAACTGATGAAACTATAAATGGCTAAATATCGATCGTTGGCGAAGTCGAACATCAAGAATCAATCGTTCATGTGAATGTAGCGTACGTTGATGTCGTATATAGATCGCAACTGTCAATATATGTTACTGAAAACAGTGACATCGCGGTTAACTGTCAGATCGGAAACATACATTTTTCCATAAAAATTTTTTGCGTCGTCGATATGTAAACATTACGTAAAATTTTTGTTGTGTTATAAACAGAGATCGGCAAAAATAATATTTTAGCGAATATTTCCGATGAATATTACTAATTTACAAAAAAATAATAAATTTAAAAAAAAAATTCTAATTATCTGGAAAATTTCAAATTGTAGAAAATCATTTTTTAATGAGCCGAAAAAAAAAAATTGAAAAATAATAATTTTCTAAATACCCGAAAATTACAAAATATTGAAAAATAATTTCCTCGTTAAATACAGAATAAAATTTAGAGAAAAATAATTTCCTAATTTTTCGATAAATAATAATTTAGATACATTTTTTAAAATAATTTTTCGATAAATAATAATTTAGAAACAATTTTTTTTCTAATTTTTCGATAAATAATAATTGAGAAACAATTTTTTTTTTAATTTCCGATAAATAATAATTTAGAAACAATTTTTTTCTAATTTTTCGATAAATAACAAATTGAAAACAATTTTTTTTCTAATTAATTAGAAAATAATATATAGCGTGAAATAAATTCCTAATTACTGGGTGAAAAATAATTTGAGATAGGAATTTCTTTTCATCATTCATTTCTATAATCATATCTTATCATCATTATCAATATCATTTCTTTGAGGGTTTTCAGCAAAAATATTTTTAAAGGTTATAATTTTTCAATGAACCAGCAGAACAGAATTTGATGAAAATATTTGAGAAAACAAAGCTTTCAATGAAAAGTGTTTAAAGTATGACGACTAGAGAGACAGCGAGAGAGCGATAGAGAGCTCATACAATAGATCATGGTTTGTGGCTGATTTGTGTAATGAGCGGAAATTTACACTGGTCGTCATAGTCGTCCAGGTCATCGTCGTCGTTGTCCAGGTCGCCGTCATTGTCCAGGTCGCCGTCGTTGTCTAGGTCGTCGTCATCATTGTTCAGGTCGTGGTCATCCAGGTCATCGTTGTCGTGCAGGTCATCGTCGTCCGGGTCATCGGTGTCATCCAGGTCGTCGTCGTTATCCAGGTCATCGTTGTCGTCCAAGTCGGCGTCATCGTCCAGTCCATCGTCATCGTGCAGGCATCGTCGTCGTGCAGGTCATCGTCGTCGTGCAGGTCATCGTCGTCGTCCAGGTCGTCGTCATTGTCGTCCAGGTCGTTGTCATCGTCTGGGTCGTCGTCGTCGTCAAGGTCGTTGTCATCGTCGTCCCGGTTGTCATCGTCGTCAAGGTTGTTGTCATCGTCGTCCCGGTCGTCGTCGTCGTCGTCGTCATCGAGGTTAATTTCATCGTTCAGGTTGACGTCGTTGTCGTCCAGGTCATGTAAATATGGATGTGTATACGCGCACAAGCATTCACATTATAGACATCCATCCATCGATTCACTAATTACTCTGATCGATTCGTTCGTCGATTAGCTCATCCAGTTATCCAGTTATCGATACATTCATTGGATATTTCTGTTCATCAGGATGTGTTCAATTTTATTATTGATACAATGAGGAAAAGTTTCTGTTTTTTTATGATATATTCGAAAAAATATTCATTTTTGATGTTCTTTCAAATAATTTAGAAAAAAAAAAATTTCTAAATTTTTTTTCAAATAATTTCGAAAAAAAAAATTCTAAATTTTGTTCAAATATTTAGGAAAAAAAAAATTTCTAATTTTTTTTCAAATAATTTAGAATAACATATTCCTCTAATTTTTTAACCACCAGGTAATTAGCAAATTATTTTTTTTAATTTTCTAATTTTCGGGTATTCAGGAAGTTATTTCTTTCTAATTTTTTATTATCCATCAGTTGAAAATAAATTTTTAACGAGTTTTCAATTTTCAAGTAATTAGAGATATTTTTTTTTCAATTGTTCAATTTTTCGGTCATTTTCAATAAATTTCATATAATTTTTTTTTTCTTTCTAATTTGAAAATAAAAAATGGTAATTTTTTTTTGCCGATCTCTGGTTACAAATATGATGATAGTTTCTATATATCAGCTGTACCGCAGACTCTGAAATTTGTAGTATGCGCTATGAATCGTGAACAAATCGGCAACATACTTTTTCACAGTAAAAGTTTTTGTGTGACAAACTGTGTCAAAATTGAATCGAGGAAAAATTGGATCAACGCAAACTCAATAAAAATACTCGAGTTCGGAATCAAATTTTGATGAACGAATGAAACGACATTCGACATCTTCGAAAGATAAGTACAACTTATCTGATAGTTTCTATGAATTAGCTGTGCCGCTGACTTTGAAATACAGAAAAAATGCCGCGTAGGCCGCTACAAGATTTAGGCAGGAATTCTATTAACGTAAGAAGAAAAAAAATGTCTATTTCTTCCGAAAGCCAAACACAGCATGATGTTCGGTTTGAGGAACAACGTAGAAGGCAGACTAGGACACGTTTGGCAAATAATATTCCGAATCAGAATAGTCAACCACGAGGTAGTCAAATAAATCAAATTATTCTGGAATGGAATGAAAAAA
This sequence comes from Campoplex nolae, assembly GCA_037893425.1. NCBI lineage: Eukaryota > Metazoa > Arthropoda > Insecta > Hymenoptera > Ichneumonidae > Campoplex > Campoplex nolae. The sequence continues at coordinate 64,636 of JBBLXU010002007.1, read as the reverse complement.
TTAATTGAGCATTTTCGCATAACAAATGAATAAACTATGCAAATAAATCAAAAATTGGATGAATGAATCATTTATGTATGTTTTGCAATGCTAAAAATTCAAGGGTGAATCTGAGGGTTTTTTTTGCTTTTCAGGAAAAGTTCGAATTGAAAACATGCGACAACCACCTGAACCTTTAAAATCTTTATTGAATGGAAATCATGCATTTTCAAAAAGATTCATTAAAAGTAACATAATAATGCATTTCAGTTAACATCTTTTGGCGCAAATAAAATCGTTGAAGGAAATTTCATGCCAACTTTTAAACTGCAAGGTCAAGTGTATCATCGTATCGGTTCTTTGATTTCTTCGTATCAAGAACGGAGTTTCGAATCAAGAATATGGTTTTTAGTGGGTAAAAATCTCACACACCGGTGTAGTGCGGACCCTACCCTGTGTCTCGTGTAAGATTTTCCAGAATCGCTTCAAAAAAAAAAAAAAAAAAAATACCAGCCACAGGGTACCCAGAATTTTTGTCATGAAACCCATTGTTTCCCAATTAAGGAAATTGATATACCTGGGGTTTGACTAAAACCAATCAAATTTTTTTTTTTTTTAATCGCTGACTCAACTTTTCACCCCTGTAAGATTTATTTCTGAAAGTGATAGTTTTCATGTTACGCAGGAATTTCTAAATTTTATCATTTTTCACGAAAAACAAGATAGCTTTTTGAAAAAAAAATCGTATCAACTTTTAATAAGAACCAAATTCCCTTTGAAGACCTGATCGAAGAGTTTCGAAAGAAAAAAAATTTCTTCTAGAAACGCGGTCCATCCGTAGAAGCGTAAGAAATGTTTAAAAACGGTCGTTTTCAAACTGACATCCTAGTCGTAAAAAAAATCGCAAATTTTTTTTATAAAAGCAGAATCAAATGGCATTTCTCTCCTTCAAAATGCCGTTTATGAAACTCATTTATCTATAAAATCAGCGAAATAGTATAAAAAGAGTGCGGTAAATTTTTGGACTTAATGTACGTACATATCGGGTGAAACATTCAATGGGTGTATTTAAATTTTTTGGTCGGCCGTGTGAGTTATTGTGTATTGAGATACACAATGACTTACACGGCCAAAGATCGTTTTGTGCGTTTTCGCACTCGAAACATCACTCTTTAACGTTGAGAAAACACACAAAACTCTATTTTCATCAAAAAAATTGATTAAGTTAAAGAGTAACTCATGTTTTCCTCCGTGGCCTTAATTACCCATGATGAAAATTTATCGTGATTGTTAACTTCGTTAAAACGTGATTCAGTAACAAACTCGAACAAAAATGATAAAACACTCAAATTATAACATTAGAAAAGAAAAGAAAATACGTAGAGAGAAAATGGGAGAGCGGTTGGTCTAATGGGTGGGTGAACCTCGGGCTCGCACGCTGTGGGTCTCGGGTTCGAATCCCCGCCAAAGTACCAATGAAAAATTTGAGAATTTTTCACGTGTTTCCACTGCAATCCTGAGTGGTTTGGACTTCACCTTAATAAAATCATGTCCACACCTCGCTGTGATGCCTGAGCGGTCAGTGTACGGCTTTGGGTGCCTCCCGTAGACGGTCCTCATCGTGCGGATGGCGGCCCTCTACCCGTGTACTGGCTGGGTCATTGCATCACAGCTGAGAAGGTGCTCTTCATAAGAGCTTCTGGTGGCCGTGTTCGAGCATGCTCGCATTGCTATCCAGCGAAATTAGATAGGGTACCAGCTGTATCGGCAAGGTTTTCTGCAGTTTCCCTTCGCCCTCGGCAAATGCGATACAGTTAGGGGAAAGTCAGTTGCAGCCGCACAGGGAGGGAAATCTTTGGAAGGGGGGGTTAAGCCTAAAGGAAAGAACCCTGAGCACTGGCAGTGCAATAATTTTTTTTTTTTCAAATATACATAGAGAGAAAAACGGAGATAGAACAAAATAGCTTAAATTGTTGAAACTTGTATTGGTATTAACGAAAAAACTTTTTTTTAAATATGTCAACAGGAAGCGAAGACCCGAAACGAAACAGATACAAATTATTCCTGGAATGCACGCTTATTCTGACGTCGGTCGTTCCACCAGAGTTGCCAATTGAATTGTCGTTAGCAGTCAATACTTCGTTGCTGGCACTGTCGAAATTGGGTGTTTTCTGTACTGAGCCCTTCAGAATTCCATTCGCTGGTAAAGTCGAAATTTGCTGCTTCGATAAGACTGGGACGTTGACCAGCGACAAATTAATCGTCGAAGGTGTAGCTGGAATCGAGTACGTTGTTGAACAATAATAAAATAGATGAATAAAATTGTGAGGGCATGCATCAGTTGCCTGGATTCATCTCGCTCGCGTTTGTCCTAACACTATTTTTTACCTAGCTCTTTCGCGCTTCCTCTTTTTTGCTCTCTTCCTGGTGCGTCCACGTAACTAATGCATGCTTTTATTTATGTAATTCATGAGAACACATAGGGTCAAATCTGCACAATTCATTCTCGCAGGTTACGAAACAGTGTGATTTCGATCTCAACTTCCTCATTTGAGCGTGACAATATTATTGTAATTATTGATGGTAAAACTTTAGGAGAACCACCTTGACAATGAGTAATTTTGTGAACTTGCTAATTTGTTGGGCCGTAATAAATCAGTTGTGTCAACGGAAAAAAATGATTCCTCAAAATTTACCCGAAAAAATGAAGATTTCCAAGTCAACATACACTGCGACTCCGACTTTATAAACCCCGGTTGATAAAATTTCTCCGACAATGCGGCGAATATCGATCGGCCCATTTTCGAAAAAAAATCGAAAAAATTCGAAAACGTTTAAAATAAAGAAATAAAACTTTTTTGTACTTGGACTTTTGGTCAAAAAATCCATAGTTTTGAAATTACGGAAATTGATAGACCTGGAGTTCGGCTGAAATCGATGAAAAAAAAAAATTTGAAAAAAAAATCTGAAAAAAATTTAGTGACTAGAACAATCGCAGAGGCAACTTTCCACTTCTTTGAGATTTTTTCTGAATGTGATAGTTTTCGTGTTACGCAGGAATTTCTGAATTTCGTCTTTTTCCGCCAAAAACATGAAAACTTTTTTTTTTAAATCGTACTGAATTTTAAAAGAATCGAAATTAAAGCTTGAGCTTTGCCTATTCAAGATCTAGTTAAAGGAATTCGAAAAAAAAATTTCTACTGAACTGATTTCTACGTGAAAAAAAAGCGCAAAAATTTTTTTAAAAAAGCAAAATGAAATGGGATTTCTCTCCTTCAAAATGCCATTTATTAAGGGGGTAGGTCCGTTTTACCGGGTTTTTAAAAATCGTTTTTCATGAATTTTTTGTGTCAAAACAGTTAGTCCTATTGAAAAGTCTTTTTGCGTGAATATTTATTGATATTTTTTATGCTTATACAAATTTTTATAAGACATTCCGTTGAGTCGAACTCGCTTGACGTGCGGGACCGCAAGAGGCTGCATTTCATCGGTACCCACGATTGTGCCCGTTTCAGTGATCTGAAATAAAAAATCCGAATATATTTTGGTCTGTCAGATGATCCTCTTTAGTCCGTAGCTCGATCACACTGATAAAATTAAAAATCACAAAATGGCGCCACGATAACGAATTTTTTACAATTTGGCAGCTTTTTTCAGTCTTCTTCAGGTTGTACATATCGTAATTTTTTATGTACACTATTATCCGCGGTAGGGCTGTAGGTAGATGTATTCTGAACAAGCTCGTGAAAAATTTTGGTGAATCGATACAGTGGTTCCTGAGATATCGTGGGCACAAGATTGAAAAAGGTACTTTCGAGAAAAACGAGTCTAAAGTTTCGGTGTGAATGGGTAGAAATAATCGTTGATTTCGGTCACTTACGCTCAATCGGCTATTCCGGCACCATATTGGGGTCCTTCTTCATCCAAGTGAAAATCGTACTGAGCACTACTAGCCTCTCTTTCAGCATCATGCGCTCGTTGTCGCGCGTAGTTGCAAAATTGCGCACCCATTCACTCAAATCGCTACAACTTCACCAATTTTGCGAAATTCTTAATAATATTTGAAGGTAACATTCTCAACACTATAAGCTAAATGAAAATGCAGAAAACCGAAAATCGATTTTTTGATCGGAAAAAACGGACCGCCCCTTAAATTTATTTATCAACATTATCAACGGAATAACACGAAAAAGAATGCGGGAACTTTTTCGGACTTTGGTCCGGAATCTTTCCGACAGTAGTGTATATATTTTTTCCCTATATATAGGACTTTCCTCGAAAAGTCAGCCCCTTCAGAACCTTTCATTTTTTTAATTGACTCAAATTTTTTGAGAAAGAATCAAGAAAAAATCATCGAATTTTTGAAAAAAAATATCTCGTTAGGCAGTCAAAGAAAAAAAATTGAAAAAAATCAAGGAAGGCTCTTTCGATGCATAGAACATTACAAAACTATTGAAGCCAATTTAAAAAATGTGAAGTTCTGGAGTGGCTGACTTTTTAAGGAATGCCCCTACATAAATCTTTTCGCTAATACATGTTTGTCCGTTTTTCAATCAAAAACCACCGAACCAATTACAATGAATCTTTCACGACATTGAATATCTTGACGCAAACTATGTTTGTGGTTTTATGAAATTTGAGTATTTTGTTTTTCACAGAAATGCAAAAAAAGTTTAATGATTTCGATGAACGGTCAAATTTCAAAAATCATCAGTAAAAATACTATCCATAAATAAAAAAACCGAATTACCAATTTGAAGAGAATTGGAAAACGAACAAATGAACGCTCGTTGAGGTTTTAATGCAGTATAGAAAAATAGTACAGCAATTTTCATGAAATAATAAAAAATGAAATATCTGAAAATATTTCTTTTGATCGTTGATTGAAAATAAAACTGAAGAACTATCTCTGTAATTGAAAAAAGATTGTAAAAAAATAACTCATGTAGAATTACAATACATTTTTGGATATGGAATCCATTTTTTCTTTTCCTTACTTTATAGTATACAAAACTTCTGAAACTATGAACAGCCACAATGATGCGTGTTTAAAAATATTCAGTTGTTAGTAAAGTCAACGATTCACCTATGTTATTGATTCCAATTATGTGTATGGAATTGAACATTTTCAACAACTTTAGACCAGGAAACAGAAGATTTGATTTTGACAAAAGAACTACCTTATAACCGCGAGTTCCATCACACGTAGAAAGGTCCCTTGATGTTAAATTGATAGTTTTGGACACGAGATTCACATTTCCTTTTTTTTATTAACAAATTAGTGAAAAAACGCACTTTTTTTGGGTTCTTGCTTATAATACGGAAACCAATGGAGATATGAAAAAGAAATCAAATCGAAATGTAGAGAATAAAAATGCGAAGAGAATGAGTGCTGATACGACCCGATCGATTAATAATTAACGGAGAAAACTGAAAAAAACCTTTCAAAAAAGACATTTTTTCAAAAATTCATATCGTCGCTATTTTCGAAGTTGAATCAGTATTTTTTTGCACGATGGTAGGTATTGATAGATACTTCCTGTGTGCGAAATCCAGATACTTACGGATAATTCGTTTTTTAGTAATTGCATTCAAAAGTTTAGAGTGCCACATTTTTCAACAAGGCTGGATGCTCTGGGGGCCGTCTGATTTCAATTTATCAAACCGATTTTTAAAGTAGAAGTGCTCAGCTACGAAACGTCAATCTTCGTTTTTTGTTTAAATGTTGAAAAGTAGGTAAAAATTAGACGCAAACAAGAGCAAGAACGGCTGAGCGCGCAAAAGTGGTTGAGAGATGGGGGTTGAACAGTAACTGCGGTGATGGCGTATGTACAGGGTGTATAAAAATGATGTGTCGCCACTTCGCCAGATGATTCTCCAGGTCACGTTCGGCAAAGATTACCCCATAACATGTTCCCGCAAAATTGACCTTGACCCCGAAACTCAAGGTCAATTTTTTTTATTGGCTTAAAAAATTCTACTAGTTAAGAAAAAAAAAATAATGCCTTCGTCACTTGATCTTATCCGTTTCGGGAGATGGATTATATGTGCTAAAGAATTTCCGAATTTTCGGTCAATCATTAGTGTCTCGGGTCACGAGTGAATCGCGATTGTCGACATGCTGTTCGGTTGTAGCAAACGTCCCATTTCAAAACAATTTCATTACATTTTCCACTTTTAGTAAAGATACCTTCTATGAAACCCAAAGTCCCGATTACATTTTCTGTCAATCCGCGACCATACGTCAAACCTCCCTTACATTTCATTTACCGCATCAATACTTGCTCGATTATCATATCAGAGTACTTAGCCCAATGCCTACTTTTCGAAGGGTGTTTACGTGTTTCAATTCAAGTATCGAGAAATAATTCTAACGTTTGTGGAATGCCTTCAGCTACATTATCAACGAAATCAGTTGACCAGTTATAATTGTCTACATCAAATTTCTGTGCCCGGATGTCTTGCAATATAATATGAGCGGTTAAATCGACTATTCTTAGTTTCTCCCCTTTCTCATTGGTCTTACGATTGGAGTACCAGTTTTCTTTAAGGTTTTTTCCCAAACTTTGCTTGAAACACATAAACTGATCGTGTAAAGTTGCATGAATTACTATTTCATCCTCCAAGTGCTGTTTCAAATGTTACTCAATTCTATCGAGTCGGGGTATATCAATTTGCCTGTGTCTATTTATGTATTCTTCTATGATCGCTTTCAATGAAAACTGACACTCTTCGCTATTTTCCAGTATGTAATTAATAAAAGCTAATAAATCATTCGTACTGTCGCTAATCGGTCTTCCCATAACATTATTCGGACTCTACTGATGAAATTTGCTCAAACATTAATGATGATGAGTCACGTTAAAATCAATATAATAATTATTATTTGTGTTTTTCAAATTTGAACGCAAAGATATTGATTTGTTACTCTCAGCTTTCGGGTAAACTTCTAATTGTGCAATGATCTTGTCAATGGTGCTCTGTTTCGTTACACGTTTGCACCCTTGTTTGGGTTGGACAATAAAACAGTTTGTCGAAAAATCAAACGAGCGTCCATCTTGCCTCTTTTTACGATTTTTTCGCCACGCTTCTGTCGATGCCTTCAACGCTAATTTTATATTCGATTCCCGTGAAAACGTTCTTTGATATGTTTGATATACGGTCACCTCTCGCAATGTTTGCAGCTTCAGATGTTTCCCATCATTCCGTTTCATACTTAATTGTATTAATCTACCGATGCCTCGTTCTTTTACAAGGCAGGATTTCGAGGACTCTATTGGATTATCGTAAAGGACGTACAGTTATCAAAATTATCTTCCCACAGCTCGCAGCTCGCCATCTTCTTCATCTGATAAATTTTCATCATGCCTAAAAAAGAAATGCTCATTAAGCATACGAAGCATAAATACATTTGCAGATGTTATGTATAAAATGACGACCACTTCAATTTCATAAGACAGGGGAAATCGGCCAATCTCAAAAACAAAAACCGCCGTAATTTTATTTACCTAACATCAGTAGACGTAGATGCTTCTTCAAAATCGTCTTCCTTTGGAGACTCTTTCTCGAGTATTCCATGATTCGAATTCCTCCCGACATCTCCCGATCTTTATCGACGAAATTTCTTTGAACGAGCTCGACTTCGTGATTTTGAGAAGCATAGGAGGTGACCATAAGTATGAGCCCCGCTCGAAATACGTGTTGATACGACGATGATTGGCCGATACCTCACTTTTCGTCCCTTTTGAATCGTTATCGGGCAATTAATTCGACAATTCATTCCTTGGATCATCTTCGTTGTCCTTCCGCTTTCCGAAATAGCTCGACATGGAAAAATGTTCGGGACGCAAATTAATATTACATTTTTTTAAAAATTATCGCTCTAGGCAAGCCCTGTGAGATCGTCGCATGGCCGGAGTACCGAGCAAGAGAGACGAGAGCGAGTTTTTCGCTCGTATTATTTTGAAGGGACGGTGTCAATAAAAAAACCGTCAGACCATTAAAATTCGATTTTGCCCTTCATAAGGACAGGTCTAATATAAGATATATATAACACATATATTATATAACACACATACACTACCGTCCAAAAGTTTGGAAACACTTGTCCTCATACCGAGCCACACAAAAAGTTTTCTCCCGCTTTCAAAAATGATGATAGCTTAATTTTCCAAGCGGCATTTCAAAAAGGACATATTAATCTTAATTTCTCTTCCTACAAAAAATTTTTAGGATTTTTTTTGAGCCCGGTACACGCTTTGAAACATGGTCGTTTTTTGTCGTTTTTTGGAGGGTTACAATTTTGGCGCACGACTCGTAGAAATTTTTTTTTTTAAATTTCTTTGACCCGATCTTGAAAAGGCAAAACTCAAGCTTCAATTTCGTTTCTTATAAAATCCGTTACGATTTTTTTTGAAAAAGTAATCATGTTTTTGGCGAAAAAAGACGGAATTCAGAAATTCCTGCGTAACACGAAAACTGTCACATTTAGAAAAAAATCTTAGAGGAGTGAAAAGTTGCCTCTGAGATTGTTCTAGTCACTCGATTTTTTTCAGATTTTTTTTCCAAAATTTTTTTTTTTCATCAATTTTAGTCGAACTCCAGGTCTATCAATTTCCGTAATTTAAAAACTATGGGTTTTTTCACCAAAAGTCCAAGGACAAAAAGTTTCATTTCTTCATTTTAAACGTTTTGAAATTTTTTCAGATTTTTTTTCGAATTTTTTTATCCGACGATGTTGACGATGATAATAAACACCATCGGAGAAAAAAAATCTGAAAAAATTCCAAAACGTTTAAAATCAAGAAATAAAACTTTTTTGTTACTGGACTTTTGGTGAAAAAACCCATAGTTTTTAAATTACGGAAATTGATAGACCTGGAGTTCGACTAAAATCTACGAAAAAAAAAAAAATTCGGAAAAAAAATCTGGAAAAAATCGAGTGACTAGAACAATCTCAGAGGCAACTTTTCACTTCTCTAAGATTTTTTTCTAAATGTGATAGTTTTCGTGTTACGCAGGAATTTCTGAATTCCGTCTTTTTTCGCCAAAGACATGATTACTTTTTCAAAAAAAATCGTAACGGATTTTATAAGAAACGAAATTGAAGCTTGAGTTTTGACTTTTCAAGATCCGGTCAAAGAAATTAAAAAAAAAAATTTCTACGAGTCGTGCGCCAAAATTGTAACCCTCCAAAAAAAAGACAAAAAACGACCATGTTTCAAAGCGTGTACCGGGCTCAAAAAAAATCCTAAAAGTTTTTTGCAGGAAGAAAAATGAAGATTAATATGTCCTTTTTGAAATGCCGCTTGGAAAATTAAGCTATGATCATTTTTGAAAGCGGGAGAAAACTTTTTGTGTGGCTATGAGGACAAGTGTTTCCAAACTTTTGGACGGTAGTGTATATATATATAAAACACATACACTCCCGCTCAAAAGTATGGGTTCACCCATCGAAATTTTCAGCCTCGGTATAAGTTTCATATTTCAGTGGAAAAAGGTCGTAAGAGGATTTAATGAGCGCCGTTTTAAAGGTGACAGTTTTTGCTTCACTTTGCCTATCTTGGATAATTTTTTACAATTTTTTTGATAGTCGCCACGCGCTTTTGAACAGGGCAGTTTTTCGACGATTTTTTGAGCTTTGGAGATGGGCTGCCCGTCCACTAGAAAATTGTCTTCACAATTTTATTTATCATAGTTCTAAAGAAGATATCAAACGCTGCATTTTCGTTTTTGAAAAAGTATCGAGCGATTTTTTTTCGTATCTTGAAAACGGCGGGGGATTGGAAAAAATATCAAGAGAGTGGAAAGTTGCATGAGATCATGATGGACCTGGAAGAATTATTTCAGAATTTTTTTTTGACATTTTTTTTCTCTTACTTTTGGAGGAAAAATTCTTCTAATTTTCTCATGATATTTTTTTTTTAGAGGGGCGACGCTCTATTTCTATCGGTTTTATCACCAACTTCGTATTTTAATAAAACGTATTTTAATTAAAAATTAAATCTCTCACCTTTTTTTATACGTTTTTTCCGTCAAAAAGACGTAAAACGAATAGATAAGAGATTTCATTTTCAATTAAAATATGTTTTATTAAAATCAAATCTAAATCTCATTTAAAAATTATTGAAATACGTCATTTTAGTCAAAAATTAAATCTCTTAACTTGTTTTATACGTTTTTTTCGTCAAAAAAATGTAAAACACAAAGGCAAGAGATATAATTATTAATTAAAATACATTTTTTTGACGAAAAAAATGTATAAAAAAAGGTAAGGGATTTAATTTTTAATTAAAATGACGTGAAAATGGTGATAAAACCAATAAAAAAAAATGCCTAGCCGTTCTAAAAAAAAAAATGTCATGAGAAAATAAGAAGAATTTTTCCTCCAAAAGTAAGAGAAAAAAAATGTCAAAAAAAAATTCTGAAATAATTCTTCCAGGTCCATCATGATCTCATGCAACTTTCCACTCTCTTGATATTTTTTCCAATCCCCCGCCGTTTTCAAGATACGCCGAATTTAATAAAATTTTCAATTTTCGTCAAAAATTAGAATATTTTTGTGAAAAAAAATCGCTCGATACTTTTTCAAAAACGAAAATGCAGCGTTTGATATCTTCTTTAGAACTATGATAAATAAAATTGTGAAGACAATTTTCTAGTGGACGGGCAGCCCATCTCCAAAGCTCAAAAAATCGTCGAAAAACTGCCCTGTTCAAAAGCGCGTGGCGATTATCAAAAAAATTGTAAAAAATTATCCAAGATAGGCAAAGTGAAGCAAAAACTGTCCCCTTTAAAACGGCGCTTATTAAATCCTCTTACGACCTTTTTCCACTGAGATATGAAACTTATACCGAGGCTGAAAATTTCGATGGGTGAACTCATACTTTAGAGCGGGAGTGTATATATAACATCTTCCGTATATATATATCTATCGGATTAAGTGAGAAAATGATGAGGGTGAAAAATAAACTTTGGATTCGATTTTGATAAAACCCGTTCTTAGTGAGCGTGTACATAGCGAAAGAAGTAACTATGCCAAATTTCAAGTCAATCGGGCTTATAGTTTCGGTGATCTCGTGATGAATCAGTGAGTGAGTGGTATTTCGCTTATATATATATGTCGCAGTCAAACAAAATAAAGTTGATATTACAAAAACGTCAGGCGGGGTGCTTGGGTGAAATTGAAGAGAGGCACATACGAGGCTATGGATCGTTGCTAAGGGTTGTTAGAAAAATAAGAAAAGAGGCAGTTTGGAAAAAGGATCGGACGTGTGCACTCGCGACAAGATCATCACGTTTTTGTGTTACATAATTTGATTAATTAATTTGAATTAAAGTTGTTCAATTTGTTTAAAAATGGGTGAAGAACCAAATGAAATTAATGATACTTTAAATAATTCGACATCAGAGGTGGGATTAGGATCCATAAACCCACATGATACAAGTGAAAATAGTGATGAAAAATGGCGATTACTGCTTGAACAACAGAATCGTAATTTTCTTGCACTATTGGAAGTGATGAAACCCACAACAGTGAATAATGGTGTGCGGTTACCAGAGTTTGATCCGGATAAACATGCTATTAATGCTAAAGCATGGATAACAACTGCTGACATTTGTATGACGGATCAACCACTACGGAATGCCGCTTTAATGATTGTATACTGAGTCGTACGTTGAAAGGTCAGGCATCGGCATGGTTATCGCAAATATCGTATCCTGGAATGACGTGGCAAGAGTTCAAACAACTGTTCACAACACGGTTTGATTCTCAGGAAACTGTCGCAGCATTTTTGATCAATTTAATGAGTGGAAAACCCAAAGAAAGTGAGTGCATTGCGTCGTATGCTGCTGCGGTGATAACGTCATTGACGGCTCGGTGGAAAAATTTGAGTACTGAAGAAATCGCTGTGTCTACCACGTTAGCGCATGTTGCACGACTGGAACCACGTATCCAACGTCTCGCATTTACCACTGAGATCAGCACAAGAAATCAGCTTCATAATGAGTTGAAAGCTATGTCGTTTTTAAAACGAAAATTCGTGGACAATTATAATGATCGGAATGACGGAATTGATTTGAAACAAGCAAAGCAAACAACAGCATCTTCAGTTGTCAAGTGTTTTTATTGCGGTAAAATTGGTCACAAAGCATCAACATGTCGGATGAAGAAAGAAAATGAAAAACCGGAGAGAACCAACGATATTGCTAAAGAATTATTCAAGAAAAATACTTTGGGAAAATCTTCGAACTCTGTTACTTGTTTCAAGTGCCAAGGAATTGGCCACTACGCTTCGCGTTGTCCGGAGAAAAATGGGAAAGAGAAAACTGGGCATACGATTGAACACCGTGTCGATATGTGTGTGATTAATACACCTACGAGTGTGTTACGACAATCCGGTGAGCAGTTTTCATTTTGTTTTGATTCGGGATCTCAATGTTCCCTTATTAAAGAGGCTATTTCTTACAAAATTCGGGACAAGCGCATAAATAATGTGGTTACCATGACTGGTATTGGGCAAACAAGTGTTAATAGCACTGTACAAATATTGTCTACAGTACACATTGGGGATATCACTTTTGAAATTCTTTTCCATGTTTTGCTCGATCAATATTTACGTCATGACATTATGATTGGAGCCGAAGTATTGAGCCAAGGGTTGACTGTATTGATGACAGCAGATACATTGAAAATAACAAAATCATGTGTCGTTAATACATGTAATCTAAAATCACAGGAGTTCGATTTTGACAATGTCAATACCGATATCCCTATGGAATTTAAATCAAAATTGTTATCAATTTTGAATGAGTTTAAAGCTCAATTTGTGTGTGGGACTCCAAATGGTCGTGCAAATGTGGAACCGGTACAGATCCGTCTTAAGGATCCAAATAAAACTGTTTATCGACGTCCATATAGATTGAGTGAAGAGGAAAGAAAAGTAGTTCGTGATAAGATAAAGGAGCTTTTAAATGCTCACGTTATTCGTCCCAGCTCTTCTCCTTTTGCAAGCCCTATTCTTTTAGTCAAGAAAAAGGATGGTTCAGATCGAATGTGTATAGATTACAGGGAGCTAAATGATAACACGGTTCCTGAAAGATTTCCGTTACCTTTAATATCAGATCAAATAAACAGACTTTATGGGTGTTATTATTTCACCATCTTAGACATGGCTAGTGGCTATCATCAATTGCCTATGCATCCTGATTCGGTCGAGAAAACTGCATTTATAATCTCAGAAGGACACTTTGAATACCTCACATTACCTTTTGGACTTCGAAATGCTCCAGCAGTATTTCAACGTGCAGTTATAAATGCTCTTGGGGATCTTGCCAATACATATGTTATTGTGTATATGGATGATATCCTAATTGTTGGAACACAAGATATCGATGAGTCTTTGAACAGGGTTCATGAGGTGTTGGACACACTCACAAAAGCGGGATTTTCTTTTAATATCAAGAAATGTTCTTTCTTGAAACAAAAAGTTGAATATCTTGGTTTTGAAGTAAGTCGTGGTGAAGTTCGGCCCAATCAAAAAAAAATTGAGGCTCTGGTCGCTTTACCCCCACCTCAAACAGTGGCTCAGCTGCGTCAGTTCATAGGATTGGCATCATATTTTCGACAGTTTGTGCCTAAGTTCTCCTAGGTTATGGCACCACTTTTTGCTCTGACAAGTTCTTGCAAAAGAAATCTTGATTGGAAATCTGATCATGAGACAGTAAGGCAACAAATCATTGCTTCATTGACCAACGAGCCAGTATTAACAATATACAATCCGAAGTGTCCAACCGAATTGCACACAGATGCAAGTTCTATAGGATATGGAGCTATCCTCATGCAAAAAATGGAAGGAAAACTACGGGTTATTGCGTATTTCAGCAAACGTACCACAAAAGCAGAATCAAAATATCATTCATATGAACTAGAGACTCTCGCAGTTGTAAACGCAGTTAAGCATTTTAGACATTATCTTCATGGCTGTGAGTTTACCGTCATTACCGATTGTTCTTCACTTCAAGCAGCACGGAAGAAATTGGATCTTACTCCACGAGTTCATAGGTGGTGGGCGTTTCTACAGGCATTTAACTTTGAGATCATTCACAAAAATGGCAAACGGATGAGTCATGCTGATTTCTTTTCTAGAAATCCCTTACCTGAAACATCTACAAAAATGTTTGAAAAAGTTGAACAAAAAGAAGTTTACGTTGCAGATCTTTCTGAACACTGGTTGGCTGCGGAGCAACAAAGAGACTCCGATATTTCAAAATTGATGGCTGAGTTAAATGAAGACGAAATGAATGGTGATTTGGCTAAAACCTTTAAGATTCGATCTGGAGTACTGTATCGAAAGATTCAGCGCAATGGAAGATCACGATGGTTACCAATGCTACCTCGAGCTCTTAGATGGTCCATCATTAATACAACTCATGAATCCTTGATGCATCTGGGATGGGAGAAAACGTTGGAAAAACTGTATGACCTTTACTGGTTCGAAAATATGGCTAAATTCGTAAGGAAATTTGTAGATAATTGTGCTACCTGTAAAATCGCGAAAGCACATTCAGGAAAAATTCAAGCGGAGCTGCACTCCATTCCAAAGATAGCTATACCATGGCATACAGTACATCTGGATGCTACCGGAAAGCTCAGTGGAAAAAATGATAAGAAAGAGTATGTGTTTGTGATGATCGATGCATTCACGAAGTTTGTAATACTACGGCACACACTTCGCATCGATACAGTGAGCAGTATTAAGGCGTTGTCGTATGGTGTATCCTTGTTTGGAGCTCCAAATCGAGTAATTGCGGATCAAGGACGCTGCTTTGCGAGTTTAGATTTTAGAGAATTCTGTGAGTCTCATAAAATTAATCTTCATTTGATAGCAACAGGTAGTTCTCGTGCCAATGGACAAGTGGAGCGTGTTATGAGTACGCTGAAGAATATGTTGACTGCAGTAGAAACAAGTAAAGAACGTTCTTGGCAAGATGCATTAACAGATGTTCAGTTGGCTCTAAACTGTACTGTCAATAGAGTCACTAAATACAGTCCACTCGAATTGTTAATTGGAAAAATCGCTAGGCCTTTGAAATTAATGTTCGCAGAGGATAATGAGCCCCAAGTTGATATTGAAGAAGTGCGAAGTTCAGCTGTGAGGAATATGGACAAAAATGCTGAATACGATAAAATCCGATTCAATCAAACGAAAGCAAAAGTAAACAACTTCACAGTAGGAGATTTTGTTTTGCTTCAAAATGAAGAGCGCAATCAAACGAAACTTGACCCTAAATACAAAGGACCTTTTAAAGTAATTGAAGTACTTGAAGGAGATAGATATGTTCTCGCTTCTCTGGATTCTAGACGGACGTACAAATATGCCCATGACCGACTGCGGAAAATGCCTGATATTAATATCCAACTTGATAGGGAGGATCTAGACTCTTTACCAGGGGAACCTAATGAAATGACAAGTGTGTAAAAAAAAAAAAATAATAATAATAATACACAATGAAGCAGAATAATTTCAATAATGATTGTAGTACAATTTAGAAATAGAACATAGTATAGGCATTCGGGTTACAATGCATGTTCGACCAATTAAAGTGGTGAATGAATTTTATTGCATAATAAGGACGCTGGAGATAAGCGAGATCTGTGAAAGATGGTTACCTATCACTGAGTACGAGTGATAGAAGTACTGTTTATTCTGCCATTGGTTAAATGAAGAAGTAATTCCACTGGATTTAAGTGATGAAAAGTTGACACAGTATTGAATGAGCTAGAGTTGTAACCTGATCAGTCTTAACTAGGTGATGAAAATGACAACATTCTGTTTCATTGTGAAAGTGACACTAACATTAAAATAATAAAAGAAATAATGATAGTCAGAGATGACCGAGTTGATAATAGTTGATCATATATTGCATTGCAGATGAGTCACATGAGGACATGTGATAGATCAGAATGGCCGTGTCGCAGTCAAACAAAATAAAGTTGATATTACAAAAACGTCAGGCGGGGTGCTTGGGTGAAATTGAAGAGAGGCACATACGAGGCTATGGATCGTTGCTAAGGGTTGTTAGAAAAATAAGAAAAGAGGCAGTTTGGAAAAAGGATCGGACGTGTGCACTCGCGACAAGATCATCACGTTTTTGTGTTACATAATTTGATTAATTAATTTGAATTAAAGTTGTTTAATTTGTTTAAAAATGGGTGAAAAACCAAATGAAATTAATGATACTTTAAATAATTCGACATATAGATAAAAAGTAAAAAAAGAACGCCAAGTATTAAAAGATCGCGACCTTAGTCATGAAATGAACATTCTATATTGTTTCTATTATAACATTAAAATTTACCTCCAAATTTACCTAAAAAAGAAATCAAATCAATTAAATTAATATAGCCAAGAATAATGCTTCCAGAAAAATTCTGTGGATTTAAAGCGAATGTTATTCCTATTTTATGCTAGCTGAGCACTAAGAAAGTACGAGACAATTTTTCAGGGAATAAAACAAAAAACAAATACATGGAAAGCGCAAATACGCGTACGAATGCACGCATTTTATCTACGCGTATTTTGCTGCACAAATTCACTGAAAATATTACACATAAACTTGGCGTGCATGGTTTTCAAATATTACCTCGGGAAGACAAAGTTAATGAAATATGCTATCCAGATCGAAATTAAACTATTTCTTGTATCGATTGTGAAAGAAGTCCGATCCCTAGATAGAACGTAAGAGGCCCAATTGATGATTTAATGGACAAAATAAATGACTAGCATATAGGGAAAAAATGAAAAAAAAAAAGACGAACGGATAATCAATTGAGATGAACTGAAAAGATGGGTGAATAGGTGATAGTAGTTGAACAGTACATATCGATGAACGGATCAGATGATAGAATTAATGAAACGATAAATCGATGGGATGAATGAAGAATGAAATTATATAAATAAAACGAATGGAGAAAAGATGTACACATGGAACTTGAATCGTTTATGTGTCTTAATTGTGATCCTTTCTATCCGTTCGACCGTCCGCTCATTTTTTGATTATACGAACGGACGATTAGATGAGCTACATGAATAGATGGTTAATATGAACGAATAAATAAACAGACGAGTAAATAAAAATTCATGGGTAGACACATTCGAATTCTTTCAATGTACAGTTCCTTCGCCGAGTTAATATTTGAAAACCATGCACGCCAAGTTTATGTGTAATATTTTCAGTGAATTTGTGCAGCAAAATACGCGTAGATAAAATGCGTGCATTCGTACGCGTATTTGCGCTTTCCATGTATTTGTTTTTTGTTTTATTCCCTGAAAAATTGTCTTGTACTTTCTTAGTGCTCAGCTAGCATAAAATAGGAATAACATTCGCTTTAAATCCACAGAATTTTTCTGGAAGCATTATTCTTGGCTATATTAATTAAAATGATTTGATTTCTTTTTTAGGTAAATTTGGAGGTAAATTTTAATGTTATAATAGAAACAATATAGAATGTTCATTTCATGACTAAGGTCGCGATCTTTTAATACTTGGCGTTCTTTTTTTACTTTTTTAAAGTTTTTTCGATTGATTTCACTTCTTTTTGAAAAATGGTGATAATTACCAACTTTGCTATAATGATAAAAAAATCCTAGATAGAGACAACTATTTTTCGGATTCTTCTACTAAACTGAGTAAATTTCTTCAAATGACAACAAAAATTACAGTTTTAAACAGTTATTTTCTTCCATTATCGTCGGACAAAAACTTTGAAGTCGGTTTTGTAGGAAGTAAATGAACTAGTTACATGAAATGGAAAAAGCATGATAGTTATAAAGTAAAACACTTTTCTGCAAAGAAATATAGCAGAAAAAAGTGACAGCCAATGGTGAAAACTGAAGAGCAAACACAAACATTTTGGAATAACAATAATTGCACTGAAATTTACACTTGAATTAATAAAATCGAAATCGAATTCATTTTGATTTAAAACAATTTGTATTCATTAGTATTGAGCGAGCAGATTACACGGTGACGGTACAACGTATTCAGCATATATAGATGCTTCTGAAAAATTAAAAGTTTCTTATCATGATATTTTGCCTCGAACTCTATGGCTCTCGAGTTAAGCCACTCTTCCAGTTTTCGTCCAGAAACTATTTTTTTAAAAATCTTGCACAAAATTTTTGAAAAAACTCCAGTCCATCCAATGTGACCTTATGCAACCTCTTCCCTCAAATCAAAGCAAAACCCCGTAGTTTTCTTGCTACGCAACATTGTGTGAGAATGGTCGTTATTTACACAAAAGTGGCATATTTTTCTGAAAAAAATTACATGAAACTTCAAAGCAATGAAAAACAACTTCCACAAGTGATGCGTCTAATTTCAAACAGCGAAAAAAAGG
This sequence comes from Campoplex nolae, assembly GCA_037893425.1. Taxonomy (NCBI): domain Eukaryota; kingdom Metazoa; phylum Arthropoda; class Insecta; order Hymenoptera; family Ichneumonidae; genus Campoplex; species Campoplex nolae. The sequence goes on along the minus strand of JBBLXU010002007.1, from coordinate 46,254 downwards.
GGAAGCGTTCAAAAAAAATGAAAAAGATATTGAAAAAACCCAAAATAAAGCTCAATATACCTCTTTTAAACCCACTTCCGCGAAATTGGAATATCTGTCTATTTGACACAGCAATTGAACTTTTAGCGCATTTCGAAATTACAATTGGTTTTTTCACACTTTCGGCCGGCAGTGTAGGGGACTATGGGGCAAAACGGACATGTTAACGATTTAAGCCAATTTAATCGATAAGCATATGGTCTTTCAACTATATTTGAGTCCCAAAATTGATTTCCAGTCGTTGTTTCTCGAATTTCGAAAAAAAAAAATTTTTGGGGCAAAATGGACATTGCCTTTCGGAGGTATAAAAAATGAAAAAAATTTTTTTTTTCGAAATTGAGACGTTTTTTGAAGCGACTTTTTCCGAATGGAATGCCAACTCGGTAATGTAAGGAAAGAAACGCGACCACTTGGAACCCCATTCCTCGGCATGTAAGAAAGAAAAATGAGCCAAATCTTGAAATCGCATTTAGGCCATGTTTTTGGGTCATGCAAAAAATGAACTTTGGGTCCACCGTGTTGGGGTATAATTGATGTTTGAACTGTATTGGAGTCCCATAATCGATTTCCGGTCCTAGTTTCCCGGATTTTGGAAAAAAAATTTTTTGGGGCAAAACGGACACAGCCTCTCGGAGGTATAAAAAATGAAAAAATTACATTTTTCGAAATTGAGACGTTTGAATTATTTTTTTCGAATTCAATACCACCTCGGTAATATAAGAAAAGGAATGGGACCACTTGGGCCCCATTCCTTGGATGTAAAAAGGAAAAATGAGCCAAATTTGAGATCGCGTTTGGTCCAAGCTTTTCGGTCTTGCAAAAAATGAACTTTAGCTCCACCGTGCTGGGGTATAATACTATAATTGAGGTTTGAACTGTATTGGAGTTCCATAATCGATTTCCGGTCCTAGTTCTCCGGATTTCGTAAAAAAAATTTTTTGGGGCAAAACGGACACAGCCTCAGAGATAATAAAAATTAAAAAATTATGAATATGTAGATTTTATTTGCTGCAATAAAAAAAAAACCTTTTTTCCTTATTTTCTTACCGTGATTATAAATTTGGTTTTCAAATAAGTCACAAAAGAGAATGAATAGTGAGCAGAACGTAGTTTGGGATCGGCGTCAAAATTTTATGAAATTTATAAAATTTCGGATTCGACGTGTGTTTATTTTGCTCTAAAACTTGAATTTATTGTGCATTTCACCCTAGAATTCAACAATTTAAGATATTTTAGAGTCAGAACATGGTTTGGATCCGAAAAAAATTTTTTATAAAATTTACATTTACATGTGTCCGTTTTGCCTCCCGTGTGTCCATTTTGCCTCAAAATTCACTAATTCAGTCTGTTCTCGAGTAAAAATGTAATTTAGGCTTCAAAAAAAATTTATGAATTTTACGATATTTTAGATTTTGAAATGTCCGTTTTGCCCCATATGTCCGTTTTGCCTCATAATCCCCTATATAAATTTAATAAAATAGTAATTTAAGGAATTTGGTTTCAAGTGAGAAACTATTTTTTTTTTTCGACAATACAAGATTGAAGAAAAGAAATGTCACTCCATTAAAGCCTTGAATCTTCATAAATATCGAGTTAAAAAATTGTCCAAACGCTAAAAGAGTAACTTTTCAAAAATTTTACAAGTTTCTACCAACATCAGATTAATTCAAACTAAGTTCAGATTGGGAAAAATATAGTAAAAAAATATTTTTTACGATTTTTTCTGAAATAAGAAAAAAAGTACTTAAAAATCGTTTGAGCAACCTCTACATTTTTTGCAATCCTAAATTTTGGGCGAGTCATTTTTTCCTCTTCGGTCCACGATTTTTTTTTTTTCCAAGCATCATGGAGAGAATAAAAGAAAATATATATATTTACATATATTATATAAATAAATTTTATGTATACGTTACGGAAAAACAGAATCAAAGCGCGCGAATAAAGCACGCGTAGACGATACCGGCAATATATATATATCAAGAAGCGAGAACGAGAGAGAACGCGCCATGCCGAGAGCGAGGTAACGCGCAGCCGCGTGCTGTCTCTCTCACTCAGCGGCGCCTGAGAAGTGGGGGTAGCCTCGTTTAGCGGAGACTAGGTGACGCGAAGCAGAGAAATGTAGATTATTATCAAAAGGACGTATGTCCCGCCCATTCAAGCGTGACTTACGCCTGTCTGCTCCCAAGAAAGCAGAGTATCCCGAAATGTTCGATTTTATTTCGCTAAATCATCATATCCCAAGATTGGCTGGACGGATTTACATGCAACAAAGACCAATAGAAAGAGAAAAATCGAAAAAAAATCGTCACCAAAATTCAAATTTTTTGACCAAACGGTTCGTCCGTCAGAACGGTTTGAAAACGCCATGACGTCATAAAACCGGCATATTCGAGTATATAAGAGTGCGGTAGGCCTCGCACTGGCTTTTTCTTTTCCGTTTATTTAAACTTTTCTTTCTTTTCTTTTATTTTTCTTTTAATACTTGGCGTCGAGCCGCTACCGCGTCTCTTGATATAGATTTTGTGGGTTCACATTCTATCAATTCCATAAAAAAAAAATTTTTCTTCATAACGTTTTAAACTCAGTCGCCTATTCAAGGAAATTATCGTGGAAAAGTATTTTCACTCGAACAATTTCTTGCAATTCACGGCGAGTGTTTAAAAAAATCTGATTTTCTGTTGAGGAAGATTTTTCTGGCATGCGTCATTACAGAATTTTGTGTTTCAAAAGAATTTTTTTGTGGGAAGGGTTTATTTCACATGCGACGATTTTCGTGGGAGGAGTAAAATAAATGCTTTTTATCGCAAGTATACATTTTCGAGCATTTTAAACAGATACGAAAAACCGTTTACGAATTTCCTCCGATGCCGAAATTCCCAAAAAAACAAGCAACGGAAACATACTGTTTTAATTTTACAGTTATTCACACCGACACAGCTGTTTTAAATCATCAAACGTTGAAAAAAAATCTCAATCGCAAACATAACTATAACCAAAAGTAATGAATAAAAAATAATCACAGTTTCCATTATTCTCACTTCTGCGATTTTTACAACTTTTTTAAAATTTCACATCGATCACCATTAATGGTACAAAAAAAATTCTGATGAAACCAAAAACGAAATTTATAAAAATATCTGTCTTTAACATTCACATGCGCGATCTTTGTGGTCTTATTCCTTTAGCCTCACAACTGTCACTTTTAACGGACAACCCCGATCTTTATAACCTTTTTTTTATTCACAGCTGTCATTGCAAAATGAGCTTGAACAGAGAAGTCAACCGGAAATATATAGATATAGAGTCAGTGTATCGTCCAGATATTACTAGTGTCACTAGACAGCGACTACGAAAAAAAAAACAAATAAACATCAAAACTGTGTGCGAAAAAATGCACGATTTTTTGGTCCAACGAAAAAATGATATGTTAATATCTTTGATATGCGTTAAGCTACAGAGTTCCAATAGGTCACGATCGAAGGAGAAAAAAAAATAAAAAATACGTGAACTCGCAACATCCTCCGAACTGCTGTTCGTGCTAAGCGCCCAAACCACGGGAAAAAAAGTTTCAACATTTTCACGAAAATTGGTTAACCGGGGTTTTCAACGTTGCTGATTACGAATATACACTCAAAATGCAGAAACTCGAAATGGTGGATCCAAAATGGCGGATTAAATGAAAGAACTGATTTGACGCCAAATGGCGTCCATGCCGCCGAAGGGGTTAAATGAATAAAAATTTTTACATCATATTAAATAGACATACATATTGAATCCCATTAAAAAACTTCCCAATAATAGTTTCGGGTGATCAAAAATTATGTCGAGACTGCAAAAAAAAAATCATCTAATAAATACAATCTTCAAGAGCATTAGTAATCATCTGTCTTGAAAAAATTATAACCAAAAAGAACTAAAGCGAAAAAACAATTTCAGCCGGAGTACTTGACGAAACTTCTATTTTCATACAATGTGCCCATATCTCATAGACACAAACACGTCAAGTACTCCTGCTGAAATTTATTTTCGCCTTAGTTCTTTTTGATTGTAATTTTTTTAAGACAGATGTTAGGAAGTTTTAATTCATTAGATGATTTTTTTTAAGTCTTGACATATTTTTGATCACCCGAAACTATTATTGGGAGGTTTTTTAATGGGTTTTAATGTGATTGTCAGTTAATGATGTCAACATTTTAATTTATTTAATAACTTTTTGTAAAATCTACATCTAGTTTTCCGCCAACTGGAAATATATAGAACTACTCAACAAGATTCCTTCGTAGAAATACATCCAAGAATAATTGGGATTTGAGATAAAATGATTTCTAAAGTTTTACTATGTTTACTAAGCGTGTGAGTGTGCAGATAATATTGATCACTGACACGCCTATCCTAACCTCGAAAAAAGTCTCCATTAAAATTTAATAACTGTCAACGTTCATTACTAGTATCAGCATCTTATGAAACTAGAAGTTGGGAAATTTTCAATTATTCGTCTGTCTATTAGTGACAAAGGTTTGTCTTATTGGCCAATTTAAGGTCACGATTTTTTGCATAATCTCAAAATCACTTAGTGTTACACACGATAGTGCTTCCTTGACAGACGTTAATAAAAATAGTTTGTGTTCGATATAATATTACAGCGGCGATATGAGCGTACAACCAATCGAGAAAGCACCGAAAGAAACGGTCCAAGTATTGGCAACCTGCCATTCACTCGTACAAATCGACGAGGGCATTGTTGGCGATCCTCTCGAGAAAGTAACGTTGAATGCTGTCAATTGGAATTTGACCAAAGGTACGAAAATACTTAATCATAAAACATTTGTTGTGCATCTGGATAGTTATGAAAATAAAAAAATCAAATATTATTTCTAAAGATAACTTCACATCACATACCCTAGCGGATTTCTTGACCGGTTTTGTACAAAAGTTGACCAGCTATATGTGGTCGGACTAAACCGAACGTGACGAATTCATGTTGGTCAGATTGACTAAGTAATCGTAGTGGGAACATGAAAATTCCGACTAATCGTGGGGCCCGTTCCCACCAGAATGTCGGAGCTATAAAAATATATTTCGACTACCTTTGGACCCATACAGCTAGTCGTTTCGACCAGATCGCTGTGGTGACGATCTGCCAGGTGGGTGGCTAACTAGTGGTTCCAACCAGTTCGCGCCGGTCAGAAACCTTCATGGCCGCTCAATCAGTTAGTCGTTCCGACCAGTTTGATCTGGTTGAAATTCTTCGTTGTTGCTTGGCCAACTGGTCGTTGCAACCACTTTGCTTTGGTAGGATACCTTTTCAGCCGCTCGTCAATGTGCGTCAGTTTAAACGTCTTTGGTCTTTGAGACCAGACCATGGTCTGTGATTTGATAACACGGAGTTTAAATGCATATGAGAATATATAAGAATCGGGCAGATTATACGTTGACGTGAACGGAGGTCACCTGTCGAGTAAAATTGAAAGCTCTGCAAAGTTGTTTTTCCGGCTGGTAGATGGAATTGATCCAAGAAACAGACTTTTCCAGAGCTTTCAATTTCACTGGACAGTTAGCCATCGTTCGCGTGCACGGATAGTTTGCCGAATTCTTACATAATCTCACATGCATTCCGACATGATATCATGAAATCAAAGTCTATGGTTTGATCCCAAAGATCAAAGACGTTAGTATTATGAGGGCCACTTTGGCAGCCTCCACTCTAACCACCGCTCTTGTCCCCTGCTACTCGGATCCCCAGCCAGCTCGGTTTAGGCGAGTGGTGGGGTCGGGGTGATGGGTGTGAGAGCGGTGTTTATTTCCCATACATAGATTGATATTTCCATAAGATTAGTAATGTACTGAAATGAAACGCTCGTTTCACCAATACAGGCGTACTTTTTCCCCTGACAGTATTGCCCGCTTCCTTGACATGTTTTTCGCCCGAACAACAACGGGCGCATTCGTTTTCGTCACGGTAGCGGCCATCTTGGGCTTTGGTAACGAAACCCCATGCAACAAGCAATCATAACGTAGTTCGAATGTTACCGACGCCGCCAAGTGTCGAAAAAACTAATTAAAACTGGCGTACGTGACTTTCGGTAATTCTTTTGTTATGTATTAATAAAAATTCATTCATTGTGGTAATAAGATTCGAAAAATTGCAAACAATTTGCAGAATCGAGAAAATACACGCGTTACAAAATTTTATGAAAAATTCAGATAAATTCGTGAAAATAAAAAAGTGTTGTACTACGCATGCGCACAGCGTTGACTTCAACAGAATGCACGAATGGGAGGAAGTGTTTCCATCGTTTTTAATAGTATATTACATACCTAGGCCAGAAAAATAAGAAAAGTCTCAGATCACATGTAATTGTTGGCCGAGGCGAAGCCGAGGCTGACAAACATGTGGTCTGAGACTTTACTTTTTTTTGGCTGAGGTGTGTATACTATTTTTCTGCTCGACGTTGCCAGAATGTGGCAACTTCGTTTAGCGCAGCGGCCCGAAAGTTGCCACTTTCCGGCCGGAGGGCAGAAAAATTTGTTTATCTCATTTCGTTATAAAAAATGACTTGATAATAAAAAATGTTTCAGAATGAAAAATTTTTCGTAAAAAATTACTGAAAAACATGAAAACGCATTTTTGTGCATCCAAGGCGCAAAAGTGGGGAAAACGGCGAGCAAATGTGTTTTGTAAGGAGTCTGGTGTTGATGGGAAAAATAGTTAGGACGCCGAGGAAAATTTGTAATAGATTGTAACGATATTTCCCGCAAGTCGCACAAAATACCTCGCTCTCGATAATTCAGAACGCCAGTTTAGGATAATTCCTAAACAAATTTTATTCAAATTTATCGAGAATGAGATGTAATGATTTTCCCCAGTCATAGCTGTATGGAATCAAGTTAGTAGAGGGGCGGGATTAAGACAAAGATACAAAATAAATCCACATCAAGGGATCATCGCAGTGTGAAATTTTCAAAAAATCGTTTGATTATTTATTTTACATTTTCTTAGAAAAAAGGAACAGAGCGTGAAATCTGCCGCGTCCGTCTCCCCGTTCAACCATTATTCCTTTGTGTTGTTCCTATCTGCGCGTGTATGTTCCTGCGGTAATTTACGAAATTTCTGCAGAAAATGAATTATTTGAGGAAGCAGAAGGAACATTGTATGGACCTGGCATCGTCGATTAATCGTAAGTAAACGATTTATCTGAAAATATCTCACTCCAAACTTCAAACGCGTTTTTCTTGGAAATGTGTTTTTCAAAACGGTGTCCACTCTCAAAAGAAGAGTTGTCAAGCTATCTATTTGAAATATTAACAGAAAATTCTTCACGTCATTTTCTATCGTAGTATGGAAGATTTAAAAAAAAAAAATTATTTTCTTTTTTTTTACGAAAAACTGTCGAAAAAAAGGCTAAATTCGATACATTTTGTTCAAACCGCCGCCATTTTTTCAAAAACAGAAAAGCCTCCATAGCCCAAAAGCGGCTTTCTTACGGATTAATAATCATTTTGAAATTTTTGTTTCAGATCAGAATTAAGACCGCAATCTTAGACATCATACAGGACCTTTTTTTCAACCAGACTTCAATAATTTTTTACAATATTGTAAGAAACTATATTTCTCGGTTATCTAATGCTTTATTAACATTCTTTAATATGGAAATGTAGACAACATTGATGTTAAACGAAGGTTCCGCGAAGCGACCCAGTCCGAGTCTCGTCTCTTAATAATGCCCCAGCCCCGCTGGCCAAGGCGTCCATGCCCTTGCCCTTTGACTTCGGGCCCTTGAGTCCTTCTCAAGTGGTGGGTGACGAAATGCCACCAGAGTCCTCACTCTAGCGACGAACGACGAATACCAGCGTTGCTTACAATCATCCATCCTGATGAATTCGCGTCCCTGCGCAAGTTGATCTCTTTGGTCCATAAATTGACGAGCTCAACTACTGTGCTCTTGTAGTTGGGCTGACGCTGGGTGACCCTTTGATGTTGTCATACTCCGAGTTATTCTGCGTTTTTCTAGGAACTAAGGACAACATTGACCAATTTGCAACTTCTCTTCCCGATCTTGACCATGCCATTGTTAAAATCGTTAGTTTCATCCGTGTTGCTCAATTTCGCAACATGCCTTACAATGTACGTCTTGGTAACAACATGCATTAAGCTGGGCCCCAGTAATCGCTTAATGCTCATTAAACGATTCATGCGAAGACCATCACCGGTCCACTAGCCGCTGCTCTTGCTTCGACCTGGTAGTCGTCACCACCCTCCAGTACTAAGAATTTGCCAATGTCCAATTCAATATTAGACAATTCTTAAGAAGCTTCAGGTACCGGCCTTGCTCAGTCATTCCACCCTCACGGAATTCGTGGCAACTCGACCGTTATGCAACCACTCCGTCATTTCGGATCTGTGGCTGCCATACCACTTCAAGTACTTTGGCTCGAACAAGACAACAACGGCTTACCTTCTACGCCTTCCGTTCCCAGGGGGTCAGGTGCTCCAAGCTCGTCTTCGCCACTGCCCGAGTCACTATCGCTGACTCCTGTGTTCCAGAGCTTCAGTTTTTCGCCCGGTACCACACCGCAGTACGGCTTCTGAGTGCGCTGGGCACCTTTGACGTCCTCGATGACGTATCTGTCACGGTCTAATACTCTAGTGACTTCATACGGCCCAGCGTACTTTGGCAACAATTTTTTACTCGCACCATCATTCGTACTAATTAAACGCTTAGTCACGACGATGTCACCACAACTGAATTTTCTCGGAGGGGCCCTTTTCCTATCAAACCTATTCTTTTGGTCATCTTGGTTTCGCCGAATGACTTTCCCTACTATTTCACGCGTTTTCTCTCTTTCGTGGTCATAAGGAGATTCTCCTATGCTATTCAGAATACGCGATTCCTTGTCATTGCGAGGTCGATATCCCAGCAATAACTCGGACGGACTCTTTCCAGTGGCTTTGTTAATAGTGTTGTTTAAGCCCCAAACAACTTTCGACAACTCTTTGTCCCATTTTGTCTCTTCGTTCACACTAGCCGCTAACGTACTCAAAATTGTCCTATTGTAACATTCTACCTGGCCATTCGCTCTTGGCGTAGCTACTGCCGTCATGACATGCTGAATGCCTCGTTCTGTGCAAAATTCTTTAAATATTTTACTCGTGAATGCACTACCGTGCGAATGAATCGTTCAACGAGAACTGTCTTTGTATTCTGGACAGCTTTAGAAAATACGAATTTGGTGAATGCATCCACGATCACTAATAAATACGAGTTTCCACATGAACTTTTTACGAACGGTCCCAAGTGGTCCACGTGCAGCGTGTGCATAGGCACCAAGACCTTTCCTATGGGGTGCAATTGACCTGGCTTCTTCCCAGCTGGATCTTTACTATAGAGACAGTCTAAACATGCAGCGACGTATCGCTGTACGTACCACCGCATTGAAGCAAACCAATAGTCAGCTTGCAGTTTCTCCAATGTTTTTGCTACACCGAAGTGTCCTATTTCGTCGTGACACAACTTAAGTATTCTCTGTCTTGCTGCTCTCGGCACTGCCCACTTGAGGCCGTTCGGGGTGTTTTTAAACACTCGATTGTCCTTAAGAACGAAATCGGCTTTGATTCGTTTTTCCTCGGCATCCTTTGGTTCTTTACTTAGGACCTCATGAATATACTCAGCCGTGTATCTTGCAATTGTGCTGTTAATAACCAATCTCCTAGCTCAATGTGTAATAGTCCTACGTCCTCTATTCCCATTAATTTATTATCGAGTTCAATCGGGTTGCGACTGAGCGCGTCAACATGAGGCATTTTCGTTCCGGCTCTATAATCTATGGAACAATTGTATTCCTGTAACTGGATCCACCACCGTGCAACACGTGGTAATAGATCTCGTTTAATAAAAGTTGCACGCAACGCGCTACAATCACTCACGATTTTAAACTGAATGCCTAATAAATAAACACGAAATCTCTGTAAGCTACATACTACAGCCAACGTCTCAAGTTCGTAGGAGTGATACTTGTATTCTTCCTTCGAAGTTTGACGGCTGAAATAAGCTATTGGTTTCAAATTACCATCGACTTGCTTTTGTAACAATACGCCCCCTAAACCGAGTTGACTCGCGTCGGTATGTAATTCTGTTTCGGCGCCTTGTTTATAAATAGCTAAAATGGGTCTGGTGACTAATTTTTCTTTGAGTACGCTGAAGGCGTGCTGTTGTTCATCACCCCAATCTCGAGGCACATCTTTCTTTGTCAATTTCGTCAAGGGTCGGGCAATAGAAGCAAAGCCCTGAATAAATTTTCTAAAATAACTGGCAAGACCAATAAACTGTCTAACTCCGTGTACATTGGCAGGTACTTGAAACTTTTCTACCGCGCTGATTTTATGACTTCCAGGCCGTATTCCTTCTCGACTCACTTCGTTCCCGAGATAATCGACCTTCGTTTCAAGGAATGTGCATTTACTTATGTTCAACGTTAACCGGGCCTCTCGCAACACTTGTAATACGAGTTCTAGTGCATGCAAGCCCGATGCGACATCCTTAGACGGGATAAGGACGTCGTCCATGTATGCTAAGACAGAAATCTGATTTTTGAGAGGGTATATAACACGATTCATCATGCGTTGAAAAACTGCTGGTGCGTTTGCTAAACCGAACGGCATTCGAAGAAATTCGTATTGTCCGTCGGGCGTCACAAAGGATGTTTTCTCTATTGACTTTTCAGTAACGGGTATTTGATAATATCCTGAAGCTAAATCTAGGCTTGTGAATCGGGCACTTCCTTGGAGGCTATTCAATTGGTCCTCAATTAACGGCAACGGGTATCGATCTTTTTTCGTAATTGCATTCAGTGCACGATAGTCAACGCACATTTTAACTTCGCCGTTCTTTTTACGAACTAACAAGATAGGGCTCGAGAACGGAGAATTTGAGTCGCGGATGATTTGATTTTCTTTCAATTCGTCAACAATTTGATTAACCTTCTCGCGCTCCGAATAAGACAGTCGATACGGTCGATAAGTTATTACAGAGTCGCTACTTAATTCTATATCAATTTCGGCTACTTGCGTCCCACCCAATTCGGAAGTTTTCAGTGCGAAGCAGTCACGGTAAGAGTCAAGTAATTTGAATAATTGTTCTTTCATGGGTTCTGACACGCTCGAATTGACCCTAACCTGCTCTCTCGGAAGGTTTCCTTTTCCATTTTGAATTCGACACACTGACCGATATGTATTTTCAACCCTGGTTTCGGGCCTCGTCGGCTCCGCCCATGCAATATGTATTTCTTTATGAACAGTTAATACTCTATCCGACAAATTTAAGACGGGTAGGACCCCCGATTCAGTATTAATTACACATCTCGGAATGCAATGTACCCTTTTTGCCTTGTCTCGTACGCTTAGCTCTACGTATAAGTCACCAGAATAATTATCTTGCACCGCTACCTTGATATTTGCTCCTTGACGTGGCAGGATGCTGGTCTCCTCTACCGTCGTCAGCACCTGCTTACGTGGTGGAAGACGTTCCAAGTCCGGCAGAGTAGCCACGGTTTTGTTGAACAACCGCAGTTGGCCATCCAACTGGACAGTCGCGACGCCAGGTAGACTCAGGAACGTTTGTCCCACGATGAGCGGCACGTCTTGCACCTCTTCCGGAACAACGATGACCTCGATCGATCTCTCGGCCAAATCGATCTGCATGTCCACCTTGGCCACTCCGCACGGGATGACAGTGCCACCCCCGTATCCTCGAAGAATTACGTCCGTCGGTTGCACGTTCAGGCCCAATTTATCCGACTCGCTCTTCCTTAGAGTAATACATTCACTCCCTCCGTCGATGTATGCGCGTAGAAGGGTACCGTTGATAATTGCGTCATGTATCCGCATATCCTCGGGCTTTCGATCGATGCCGATGGTACGCACATTTTTCGCCGACTCATCTTTAACTTTGGGACATTGTTTTGCCAGATGGCCCACTTCGTTGCAGCGATAACACCGCATAGAGGCCAGTTTGTTCGCAGACCCCCCAGATGTTCCGTCCGGCTTTTGTCCCTCTCGTTGACCCTTTTGCGTCTTAGGCTTCTCCTTGCGCCCGTCTGACAAGGAAAGTCTTTCCGCTGACCCCCTTCGATTTCGATGAAATTTAAATATGTTATTCTACATCGAAATCTAAGAGACACGTATTTTTTTTATCGGCGGAAAAACGTTTCTAGGGGGTGAAATTATCCCTCAAAGTTGAGACCTCCGAGGGGTAGTTTTCAGGTTTCACCTATTTTCACTCGAGATAATCGAATGCACCCAAATGGATAATTTACTTAATGATAAACGATGAAAAATGCAACTGGTTTCATACCGGGGGGTTGCATAGAAAAAAAGTTATAGGGGTTGAAATTCACAAAATCGTTGTAACAAAAAAACTATTGCACCTATCTCGATGGATTCAATTGCACTTTGAAGAGGGCTAAAAACTAGTAGATACGGATTTTTTCGTTTTTCTCGCAAATCAAGTTAAGGGGTGAACTACCCCTATATATGTCTACATTAAATCTCAATAAAACGGAAGTATTTCTTTTTTTTTTCTTATTTCTTCTCCTCGTGTTACGTGTTTTCTTCAAATTTACAACAACCGTACCATGTATATATGATTTAATGAACGGTTTTATCCAGAAGCCAACTGGAGAAACGAGTATGTATAGAACCACTTTCGTTTTTTTTTAGCGATTTTATTGAAAAATCGTGTTTCTCGGAACAAAATACCCCGGAATTAAAAAAAATGAGTTTCGATATTCTTATTTGTTGCTGAGATATTCGAACGAAAAGATCATGAAATACGCGCGGCGCGTTTCTCCAGGCCCGTTGCTCTCCCCCACTCTTCAACTACTCTCGCGCGCTCGGCCGTTTTTCGTCATATTCAGCTCTATTTCTAACATGTTCCTTGGCGTTTTCATGCAAAACCAAAATGAACGATTTGAAGTATGAAACTTCTACTTTCGAAATCGTTTTGTTGAATTAAAATCGCATAATATCCGTCGCATTCATGCCTACTGGAAAATTGCATAGTAAAAAATTGAAATGGCCACAAATTGAAAACTATGCATCGGACAGTACCTGCTCTTCGCGCACATGAAGTTTACATTAATGACTAGTACTGGCCGGAGGATTTACGCTACAACTTGAAAAATGACCGAGTTATGAATTTTTGAAAAAACTTTTTTTTTCGGTTTTTTTTCGATTTTCTCCTAAACTAACGGTCCGATTGGGTCGTTTGACCTCTCATTTTCTTCGTATTTTTATTCTCTACAATTTCTCTATTGATACCATCACGATTAGCGTGATAGTTTTCGTTCTATAAACAAAAAACCAAAAAAACAGCGATTTTTTGCATGAAATTGTTAATAACAAAGCTGTTGGTTAAAATTTGGAGTGAAAAACATGTCACTAGATTATATGGAGCTATTCTTCAAACAATGGCCCAGCCGGTTTTCCGATAACACTTTTGTCATGGAAAAAATTATCTAGCTTGGCCTATTTTGGAAACGAGTCACAGACTGAACAGAGGTGATTCCCAGATAACACCGTCAAGTAAAGGGGGAGATATGATAACTATGAAAATATGTCAGTATATACGAAATTTTTGTGAAAAATATGAGAAATGCATATTTTTAAAATTTATCTTGTGGTTTATTCATTAATAACTAATAAAAAAAATTGTTATTCGTAAAAGTTATGCAATCTGTAATTTTTTGCGGAAAAAAATGAATAAGGGAATTCTTTCAAACTATGAGTGTGATTCGTATGAATACCGTAAAAGGTTACAAAAAATAAAAAATTGATACAGTGGTAGAATTTTCAACGGAAAAATTCGATTTTTTCCAATTTTCCTTGCTCAATTAGGTCAAATCCATTGTTGAAATAAATTTCAAATGGAATCTTTAAAGTATAACTAGGAGAGTCTCAAAATGCCTTCAAATGAAAAACAAACCATTAAGATTGGACGCATACTTTTGGATCTATCACCTTCACCAGTTATGAAAATGTAATTTCGAGAAAAATCTATCCATCGGTTGATATGTAGATGTTGAGAATTTAAAAAAAACACGTATCACGAGGAGAGGAAATAAGAAAAAAAAGAAATACTTCCGTTTTATTGAGATTTAATGTAGACATATATAGGGGTAGTTCACCCCCTTAACTTGATTTGCGAGAAAAACAATAAAATCCGTATCTACTATTTTTTAGCCCTCTTCAAAGTGCAATTGAATCCATCGAGATAGGTGCAATAGTTTTTTTGTTACAACGATTTTGTGAATTTCAACCCCTATAACTTTTTTTCTATGCAACCCCCCGATATGAAGCCAGCTGCATTTTTCATTGTTTATCATTAAGTAAATTATCCATTTGGGAGCATTCGATTATCTCGAGTGAAAATAGGTGAAACCTGAAAACTACCCCTCGGAGGTCTCAACTTTAAGGGATAATTTCACCCCCTAGAAACGTTTTTCCGCCGATAAAAAAAATACGTGTCTCTTAGATTTTGATGTAGAATAACATATTGAAATTTCATCGAAATCGAAGGGGGTCAGCGGAAAGACTTTCCTTGTGAGTTGTGTCGTTCACGGTCGCTATTCTTTTTCCTATTGTGCCCGTCAACCGATAGCTCTGTCGTAGAGTCAGTTTTACTCAGAAATACACTGCCGACCAAAAGTATGGAATCACCAGACAACAATTACAGCCGCACTAAAAGTTCGATAGCTTTGTGGAAAATCAAGATATTTGAATTTAACAAGCGGCATTTTGAAGAGGAAAAATTTACCTTCAAATCCCTTTTTTTTTAAGTTTTCTACGATTTTTTTTGGTTTTGGTACGCTATTTTGAAAATGACTCTTTTCCGGTGTTTTTCTGTTCGTTGAAAACTGGACGCATGACTCGTGGAAATTTTTTCTGTTCAATTTCTTTGAGACAACCTCAAAAGGAGGAGCAATAGCTTCAATTCCGTTTTTTAAAAAGTTTGATACGATTTTTTTTCGCAGAGTTATCGTATTTTTTCCTGAAAAAGACTATTTTTAGAAAATACGACTGAACTCGAAGATTTCGAGACTTAGATGAAATTGGTAAGGGAGAAAAAAGTTGCAGAAGATTATTCTGAATCGACTTGAATTTTATCAGAATATTCCTTCGATATTTTTTTTTTCGTCATTTCCAGTCAGAACTCCGACATTTAACGTGGCTTAATTCGAAAACTATGGGGTTTGGGCCAAAGTATCAAGAGAGGAAATCTTTTTATTTTCAAGTTTTTGATCGATGAGAATTTTTTCAGAATTTTTTCGGAATGTTCAGAAAATCAATATTCGGAAAATTGCCGAACCAATAGGGGGATAAGTTATATTTTTCCACTTATCAATCGTCCATGTTTTATGTATCAGGGCCCACTGGTATCTTTTTTTTTGTTCAAAAGACGCAAAAAGGGCTTTTTGATCACGTTCACCAGTGACTCCTAGGACTTGAAAGTGCCGCCGAAGCGCTCGGAAAGGCGAGGAAAACGTGGTTGCGTTTTATAAAAACCCTTATATCACTAGTGAAGGTGATCAAAAAGCCCTTGTTGCGTCTTTTGAACAAAAAAAAAGATACCAGTGGGCCCTGAAACATAAAACATAGACGATTGATAAGTGGAAAAATATAACTTATCCCCCTATTGGTTCGGCGATTTTCCGAATTTTGATTTTCTGAACATTCCGAAAAAATTCTGAAAAAATTCTCATCGATCAAAAACTCAAAAATAAAAAGATTTCCTCTCCTGATACTTTGGCCCAAACCCCATAGTTTTCGAATTAAGCCACTTTAGATGTCGGAGTTCTGACTGAAAATGACGAAAAAAAAAAATATCGAAGGAAAATTCTGATAAAATTCCAGTCGATTCAGAACAATCTTCTTGCAACTTTTTTCTCCCTTACCGATTTTATTCAAGTCTCGAAATCTTCGAGTTCAGTCGTATTTTCTAAAAATAGTCTTTTTCAGGAAAAAATACGATAACTCTGCGAAAAAAAATCGTATCAAACTTTTTAAAAAACGGAATTGAAGCTATTGCTCCTCCTTTTAAGGTTGTCTCAAAGAAATTCAACAGAAAAAATTTCCACAAGTCGTGCGTCCAGTTTGCAACAGAAAAACACCGGAAAAGAGTCATTTTCAAAATAGCGTACCAAAACCAAAAAAAATCGTAGAAAACTTAAAAAAAAAAGGGATTTGAAGGTAAATTTTTCCTCTTCAAAATGCCGCTTGTTAAATTCAAATATCTTGATTTTCCACAAAGCTATCGAACTTTTAGTGCGGCTGTAAGTGTTGTCTGGTGATTCCATACTTTTGGTCGGCAGTGTATGCGCAGCGCCTCGGGAGATTGGAAATCATTTTGTTTGATCACATTTCTGAAAGATTGATCCGTGATTCCCTGGGCAATGCAATCGGCGGCATCCTTTCCCACGAAACCGCATGATCTCACGAGTGCTGCTTTGTCGAAAAAGAATTTCATTGTACTCTCGTTTTTTGTTTTCATACGAGCCAGCATTGTCACGAGTTTTTCGGGTAACAATGTATGATCGGTGAACGCTTTAAGCAAATTTTCCTTCCATTCAGCCCAAGTGTAATCGACAGTCTCGAGTCCCTCGTACCATGTTCTGGTCACGCCCTTAAGGTTCTCCAACGCGAAACTGCTGACCGTCCTGTCCTCCCAGTCGTAAATACCTTTTAATTCCTCGACCTTTTGGATCCATACCTCGATCGTCTGATTTTTTTGGCTTGAATCAAACAATGGGATTGATCTTCTGCCTTCGAGGGTTTTTCGTGGTTCTTGTCTTCCTGTTGCCGTTGCCACAACCTCGAGTAACTTCTGGCAAGCACCTTGCAAGTCCGACATTGCGCTGATGCTTGAGGCCGGAACGTTAATCAGCGTATACCGACTACGCTCGCTACGCGATCGTTCACGAGAACGGTCGCGTCGATTTCTTGACGATCTTCCTCGCCTGTCACGACGTCTATCGCGCGACCACGCAGCCGATTCGTGATGCGACGTCGACTTTTACGGGAACGAGATCTTGAGCGAGATCTTCGAGTTCGGCTACGTGATCGGCCCATCGTTTCAACACACTAGTTATTCCACTTGGCCGTATATGACACCGCTTTATATCACTGTCACTTTAACAATTTGCACTGTCACTTTAACTAATCGCGAAGTGAACAGCGATGAGCTCTTTATCCCACTTCTGAACTGTAAGAAACTATATTTCTCGGTTATCTAATGCTTTATTAACATTCTTTAATATGGAAATGTAGACAACATTGATGTTAAACGAAGGTTCCGCGAAGCGACCCAGTCCGAGTCTTGTCTCTTAATAATGCCCCAGCCCCGCTGGCCAAGGCGTCCATGCCCTTGCCCTTTGACTTCGGGCCCTTGAGTCCTTCTCAAGTGGTGGGTGACGAAATGCCACCAGAGTCCTCGCTCTAGCGACGAACGACGAATACCAGCGTTGCTTACAATATTAAACATAAATAAATGAATTTACAAAAACGCATTTTGTATTGTTCATCACTGCCTTGATTTGTAAAAAAAAAAAAAACCAGACCGATTAACTTATCCTAACCATAAAAAAAAAAAAATCGCGAAAATCAGTGATTTTTCGGAGGGTCACACTATGATGATCCCTTAATTCACTCGATATCCAGAATGACAAGTTTTTATTTATTTAAATAAAATGCATCAAAGTAATGAAATAGTGAACAATTAAATATTTTTGGCTCCGGAAGAATAATACAGATCCCGTTTTTAAATGATGGTTACACTTCCTTTGAGTGTCGCGAAAATTACAGTGTAAAATATAAACTGTTAACGAAAATAGAAAATATAATCAGATTTCAACCGTCTCATTCAAAATTCGTAATAAATAATAAATAATGATATTTGTATGATCCAAAGTCAATCGAAAATTATACAACGAAAAATTACAAGGGACTCGCTCGAGGAATTTCTCTTATTTCGAAAAGATTGACCTTGGATAATTTCTTTTTTTTCAATTTTCGTACGCTATGGACTCTCGACGAACGAATAAAATTAAAGTAGAATTTATCTCGGCAATTCTGCTGTGCGCATGCGTCGCGTCGATCCCGTGAAAAATAGTCCTGAAGCCCGAAAAGTGGCAACATCTACGGCGGAGCGCGACCCCACCCCCCCCCCCCCCACTCCGCCGTAGCCCGCTCACTCTTGAACAAAATGAGAATGAGTGAAAGCGAGAAGTGGGAAGAGTTTGATGAATAAGAGAGTGAAAATAAGAATGAACGTGTGAAGAAAAGGGTTCGAGACTAAAATTAGGCTGCTGGGCTCGAAAACAAAAATACGAGAAATCTCGTGGATAAAATGCAGTGCGCAGTAGCTCTGAGGGCAGTTCTTCTCAGTTCTCTGACTGACTTGGAGTAATACGGAACTCTTGGTAGAGTATTACCCTGTTCTAGCAAAGCCTAGAATCTAATCCTTACTATTTCTTGATGCCTGGGGTATCAGAGCGATCCGGTGAGGGTTCAATCCCATGGCCCAGGGCCACTCCTATATTTTTTCCTTTTCCGTTTTATTGATGCACAGGGCACTGGAAGGGTTCAGTGCCATTCTTATCCCGTGGTCCGTGGTCGATAAATTACTTATCTTCGTAGATGCTCACGGTATTGAAGGGGTTCGGTGACGTTCTCATTCTGTAACCTGGGGTCTGCATCTTATTCTGTAGCGTTCAGAGCCCGTAGCCTTGACCTCATTTTACCTATTTTTTTTTCTTTTATTTCAGGCCCGTAACGATCAGGGAGGCTTGTTATTGATTATTTTTTCTCGTTATATCATTAAATTCAAGTACGTGAAATTCTAGGCCGGAATCAGTCGCCATATTTAAATTTGTTAATCCAAAAAGCCGTGGTACAAATTGGAGGTTATATCGCGTCAATTTTTGAAATAATCGGTAAATAACGCGTGTTTTAAGTTGATAAATCTCATTTTGTGAATTTTCATCATCTATTCGCGTTTTCTCACGATTCTTCCATATCTGCTCCTTATAACGTTAAGGAAGTTCAACTCGAATCTCAAAAAGATACCAGGTTGTTAAAATTTTAATAGCACCTTCTTGGCCATATCCTGCATGTGCCAGCAAAATTTGAACAAGATTGACTCCCTACTTTCTGAGATGAAAAGTTGTAAAGTCACCTTCGAATTGCAAAGAGTTTTACGCCTATCACTGTTTTGACGGGAGAAATGATTTCATATCATGTAATAAAAAAGGTAGTGGCTCACCGCAAGTTCCATCAAGTATCGATCTATACATTACAGTGACGTAAAAAAAAGAACTTAATGTACCACGTATTTTATTAGATATATCGAATGTAAGATAATATATATTACATAATATTATCAAGAATAGAATCGTAGGCGACACAGGTTAATATAAGTCGAAAGGGTATTGATCGTCTCCCAATTTGAACTGGTATTTATTTCGTTTCTAAGATAACGCAACACTCTTTTTTTTATACTTTATTGACAGTCTTTTCAATGTCAATGAATACTCGTCATTCACTCTCTCTCTTTCCTCATCCATACGCCTTTCTCATTCTCGTGTACCACACTCGGCCGTCCTGACCGGGTATTCGTCCCGAATGTCCGCAAATATTACTTGTTTTTGCCCTTGATGTCAATGTTCCTCTTTTCTTTGGTTGTTGCCGTCGCCTTCCGTATCGAGGTTTTTATCATCGATATTGTTACACGAGGAAAAAAACGTGGACAAGTACATTGGTGGTCCCTTGTTCCCCTATGATATTAAAAAAAAATCCAAAACGCCGCTTAGAAGAACACAAAAAAAGTTACAAAATAAGTTAAGATCTGTTGAAATATACGTGGCCAAATACGGGAAGCTTTACTGCGTTTCAATAAATTTTCAAATACGGTTTGATGTTGATAGAAAAAATAATAAAGCTCGGAAATTCAACTATGTCACCAACCAAATTGCAAACGTAAAAAAATTAGATTGTAAAAAAATTCTGAACGAAGTACTTGGCGAGTTCGTGATCATGATATACTACGCTAATTTCATGGAAAAATCCTCGCCAAGTACTTCGTTCAGAATTTTTTTTAAACGACTTCATGTACTTATTATTAGCTTTCGCATATCTACAAGAACATTGGCTCAACCCACCACGGATACCTTTCTCCACGAATAACACCATGTCGATGTCTGTTAACAATTCGAACTTAATTTTCGTATATTTTAACATCGCATCCCAGGAGTATCCTGGGAGAGTGTAATAGTGTGCGGGGTCGAGAGTATATCTTTGCAGACACGTTTCACGGAAGTTTTCAAATATATCCGCTAATAAAAGGACATCTGTTTTCAAGTACAAATCACTATATTCGCCGAGCGTTCGAATAGAAAACTGTTCCCACACTTTTTCCGCATGTCTATACTTCGTGATGCTAATACTCTCGTTAATGAACTATAGAATTCATCGCGAGATGGTAAGCATGTCTCGTCTAATTTTTTCATACTATCAATGTACTCGTATGGGAATACTCCTTTTCGGTTTAGTAGTAATAAATCATCAGCCGATAAATTTAGAAATTGTGACTTTAAAATTTCAAGTTTATCTAAGGTTAATAACAACGCGAGTTTGTCTAAGCTTTCGGCGACTAATTGTGAAAACCGATTGGAATGAAAAATGGATTTTTATAATTTAGATTACAGTCCGAGTGGGCTGGTCCTCGAAATTGTCTAGTCAGATGACAATGATCGCGCACCCGCTGTTCATTTTCCTCGAATGCTTTCTCATAAATATGACAATGACTATCTTCACGAAATATTCTTCCACTCGAACCGGCGTTACCTCATGCACGGGGACCGTATCCAACAAAATTTTTTCTACCTTTGACGCTAATTCTTTCATCTGACCAACGAACCATTCTATACAATGGCTGCCTCGATGAGAATAATAACCGGACAGCGATTTATCATATGAACAACTGATATAATAACCTGCGCTAAAGGCCCGATGATGCTGGTGTTTATTCTTCTATTTTTCCCCATCACTAGTCCTTTCCAGAACGCACTCCAGATCTGCATACACGGTGAATGGATGACGCTCCTTCCGGCCGGGGTGTTTGAAGTACAACCACTTATTGTTGTCGCTCGGTAGTCGGACGGTGCAATCATTTCATTCCCCGCAATCGATGTCATGCGTCTGCAATCGTTCCCTGGTTGGGAAATAGTGCAAGTATCTGTAATTTGAGAAGAAAAAATTAAATTTCATACATGTTTGAAAAAAAATGATAGAATAACTTTTTTTGTTTTGTTTTTTTGACAAATTTTTTTTTTTTACACTTACCGATCACAGATGAATAGCCCCGGATTATGTTTGGTCAAACTGGAGCTGACTAGACGTGAAAGATTTTTTATCCACATATAGTGTCCAATTTGACCCACATCTGAATTTTCCACATATAATAAATTCACGTGTCTGTCAATTTTTTTGCGTGTCACATGGATCGGTAGCACACGTTCTTTCCTCATCCCATAAACGTTGATAAATACACTACTGGAAACAATTAAAGGAACAAGAAATTTTTCTCATTTTTTTACCAAAGTTTGGAAGGCTGTATCTCAGTGAAAATAGTCATATCGAGATAAAAAAAAAAAAGCATTTCGAAGCTTCATTCTTCTACTTTTGAGATCTCGATCCATTTTTTCAAAATACATTTTGGTTGTTGAGAAAACTGATGAAATATCTCGAAAGAACAAATTTGCATTTTTTTTCTTTTTTTCATGATCGTGTATGGACTTGGAAAAAAATTTTCACCTCGTTTTAATGCAAGCATCGAATAGGTTGTTTATTAAGCTTCAATTTTGTTTTTTACGTGCCCATGTGCGATTTTTTTTTGCGGAGATATCGATGGTTCAATGAAAAAAGACAATTTCCTCTTCAATCATCGATATCTCGGCAACAGATAATCGCACAGTGAGTTTGGGGATGGTTTTAGAAACTTGAATTCATGCGCTATGAAAACACGTCCCCATTCTTAGAGGAATTTTTATTTTTCCATTCCGGAAATTCACTCAAAAAAAGAGTAAAAAAACGGCTTTTTACAAGTATCTAGAAAGTCTGCTAATTCGAAAATATCAATGGAAACACTAATGTAAAGCATAACTTTTACTGCTCGATGTATCCACAATAACACCCTAAATTTGCAAGTTGATCCAGTGAACCGTTTTTCCACCCACCGTGATCAAAGTTCGTCAAAGATTTAAAGGAACACATTTTTCGGCCCAAAAATGGCACAAACGCTATCAAAATGTAAAATAAACGATTTTCCGTCGATTTTCCTCTAAAATTTCTCATAAAATATCGTCCAAATTTGAAAACAAAAAATTTAAAAGATCCAAAATATTCAACAAAAAAATTTGATTTTTTTCTGTTGTTGAAGTCGTCGAGCATTTGAAAATACAACATTGAGCGGCTTGTGGTATGACATTCAGTCTCATTGTCCCTACCACCAGCATTTGCGTTACCTAACGCGTACAGCTAGGAAAAATGTCGAACAATTGCTTGATCATCCTGACAAGTTGTTTCATGATGTCAATCTTCCACCGGCCGGTTATGTTATCCGCGCTGCTCATAAGCGAAAGATACAACCGATACACCAACGTCCAACCTATCACCTACATCGTGACAGGCCCTCTTCAATTAGAGTTACTGAACCCGATTTCCAGAATAAACGATATCTGGAGGATCGCAGTTTCGAAACGCCAGAGATCAACTTTTTGTTAGTGAGAGGAGAGTAGGTGAAAAAAAAAAACAATAGATTTCATGAATTTCAAGTATAGCTGCTATCCCAAACTAAGATTCCTTCTCGAGTTACCCTCATTTATCATAGGGATTTATGTTGCTCTCTGCAAAGTACAGTGATGATTAACAAAACAGTTTTGTTTTCTCAAAAATACTCTGACCTCGACGATAAAACAGTGATTAGAAGTTTTCCCGATATTCAATTTTTTTATTTCATTATGCCCAGGCGACATTTATCTGATGTTGAAGTCGCTCGCTTAGTAACTCTCATTGAAGAGGGTAACACTTATCGCGATGTTGGTGACAGGCTGGACGTTAGCGCATCGGTCGTATCTCGCGCTTATGCGCGGTACCGAGAAACCGGGGGACACCATCGACGGGCGGGGCAAGGCCGACATCGCGAAACTACTGCTCGGGATGATCGGGAAATCATTCGACATGTTCGACGTGACCCTTTTGCCCATGCAAATGTCGTTGCGCAGAATTTTCGCCGTCGCGGACAACAAGGACGGCACGCATTAGGGCAAAACATTTCATATCGAACGGTTATCAATCGCCTCCATGAAAGTGGATTACGAGCAAGACATCCCGTTCGTGTACCGATGCTGACAGCCAGACATAATCGCCAGGGGTGCAATGCGCGAACGGGAAATTCTATTCCCTGCGCGGCGCTGCGGCCGAAAAACGAAGCTCAGCAAAACGAAAACGACGCCCAACCCTTGCACAATTGCAGTGGAGTAAGCACGGTCTTACATTCAGGTCTGGAAACTAAGCGAAATTTGCGTAGTGGGGGTGGCTCCGCTATGGAAGTAGAGTTTAGTTTGTAAAATGTTCGCTACATGTCGCTGTGGTCGGGTTTCGTGAGTAAATTTAACCTCGAAATCCTGGTAACCCAGGAACCCAGGACAACCGATCAAAATAAACGAAATGTCACATTTGATACCGGCGTGTCGTCGAAGAAATTTCTATTAATGTGACAGTAAAAATAATACATTTCGTAAAAATGCCGAGAAAATGTGCGGTGCCGAATTGCAATTCGGGAGGCAGAATTGAACATTCCAAGCGCTCAGTATAGTGGACTAATTTTATTTTACAGCTTAAACGCCTTATGCTTATCGAGAAATCTCTAAACTGCAAAACAAATTTGCTGTAAAAAAGTATTGGAAACCGACAAATTAATAAAATGGTTTCATCACAGCTAAATAACTCGTGTTTTTTTTTACAACTTCCCTACACCTTAAAATACCCAAAGTTTACAATTCCAGGCTATTTCTTAAAATAAAAAGTATAATTAATTAAAAACAATAAGAACACAGAAGGGTATATCTTTGTTAATAGTTTTATACTGTCAGGATCGAGCACTTTCACAAAGAAAAAAAATTTTTTATCAAGGCAAAAAGACGGAAAATTTACTTACGGTTACAAAACCGGTAACACGTCTAAAGGGAAAAGAATTGTGAAAAAACCTCACAATATGCCAAACCTACAATAACAATTATAAAAAATTTGGAAACAAAGTTGAAAATAGTTATATTTACAAAAAAAAAAAAAAAATCTTCAATTTTTATAACGTTCGGAACCGAACTCACGGTACGTCGATCTTTAACCTGAAGCGTAACCACTACACCACGGTAACACTTTGGAAACTACACTTTCAAAATCGTTCCTGCTTATTGCACCCGCTTAGATTAACAGTATCTGAATTAGTTGGATATAGTGGAACTTTCTTTTTTACAAACAGAATGTATTTTTTCTTCGATGTGTGATTGAACGACGATCAAATCGTTGTAAAACATGTAAAATAAGCTTAAAAATCTATTTAAAATAATTATTCACACAGTGACCGCGCAAATAGGATTTCGAGGTTAGATTCACTCACGAAACCCTACCGCAGCGACAACAAGTGTCAGTGATGCGAATTATATTTCACTTCCATAACGGAACCACCCCCACTACGAGAGTTTCCAGACCTGTATGTAAGACCGTGGGAGTAAGCCTGGGTGCTGAGCTTCGTTTTTCGGCCGCAGCGCCGAGCAGGGAAAAGAATTTCCCGTTCGCGCATTGCACCCCTGGCGATTATATATTGTCGACGTTGCTTCGCCTGTGCTCCTGCGATCTGGCATATAGCCGAATCACATAATCTATCCAAAGCTCTTCACGATTTTTGTCGTACGAGAGTGTCGAACTTTGTTACGAAATGGGGAATTCTCCATGTGTAACATTTTTCGCTTATATTTCAGTCGTAACGACCAACAAGTTGGCCCCAGGACGAGTCGTTACGACCAAAAACTTTAATTTGTAACGACCGACAGGTTGGCCCCACATTGAGTCGTTGCGACTGAAATATTTCAGTCGTAACGACCGGTGGGCCGGCCCCCAAGATGAGTCATTGCGACTAAAATATTTCAGTCGTTACGACTGACCGTTTTGTACCACTAATCGGTCCGCGGACTGTCCCAGTGGGACAGCCGAGCAGTCCGTGGACCGTGTAAACACGGTCCGCGAACCGGGTCTACACGGTCCACGGACTAAAAAGGGGGGTTAGCTGAACAGTCCGCGGGGGGGCTAGCCGAACCGGAAGTGGATATTTGGTCCAAGGACTTAGCGCTGGTTAGTCCGATTTTGTCCCTACCGGACGGGCGGGTCCGCGCACTCATTTTAGGAAGTCCGCTGACAGGCCAGGGCTGTTTGTATTGGTAGGATAAAGAGCAGCCACCACCGCCCATGCGAAACACGCATTGTCTCGTGATTTAACATTTACCACCGCTTTCTTTGCACACACATTTTTCGGCAATCTAACATAACACCCCGCACTCTAAGGCTTATACTTATTTATATACACACTTAAGTTTAATATTCTAGCTAACGCCCACCCACTGTCTCGCTCTTAGAATATATCCAGTAAAGCCAGTGTGGGCTCAACGATTCGCTGGTCATACCATGCACTCAAGTCCGAATTTTCGAAAAGTTCCACATTTCGCGCATTTATGCTTTTATAAGCTTGTTTATCGCCCGCTGTGAACTCTCCGTTAAATGAAGTATTCACTCTCACACAGGTGTATCGTTCTATAGAGTCACGCACTTGTTGGAGCACTATTTCTTTGGCATCCGAAAGAAATAAACGTGGATCAATATGGTGTTGATTAATCACCGCACCCGTTGTCACTCGATTTCTAAATGCACTCTCCGCCTCTCGCCAAATGAATCCGCTATCACACCCCGCACCAACGTGAACGAATCGTTGACTCGTTGCATGCTTTAATCTTTCCAGCCGAAAGATTTGAGCAGCAACTTTCTGATTGAAGCCTAGGGTCAAGCGAATACGCTTCACTTGAGTTTCAGGTTTCAATGCACCAATTAATTCGTCGCACTTTTTTTCCCACTCAAAATACTCGAGGAATGAATTGCAGAGCGCGGCTTGCTCACATACTTGCTTCTCAGCATTCGCAAAAGCCATGATGGAAGAATATTGTAACGGGACAGCCCCCTAGGGCTGTCGCCGTTCCGGAGGTGAGACTCCAGAGGGGCGGAGGAATCCGCGAGAGCACGTAAATTACCAAATGAGGGCCAGCAGCTTCGCGCTACGGGCCACCCCTCGCTCGCGTTACGCTCGCCTCTCTCTCTCATTGTGACCAAATCATCGGTCAGTGACTTACGCTAACGACCTAATCGGCCCTTCGTATCTTACGCACACCCCACCCGTGTGTCTTGGAAACACTTCCTTCGCAATCATACACTCCTGATACTCACCCAGAATATCGTAGCAACTTATTTGCTATAACACTCTGAACGATAGGTGAAATCGGGGAGGAAGGTGCCTGAATCATTTTGACTCCAGTAGTCTACCCTTCCTCATCTATTCCCACTCAGGTGATATTCTCATGGCAAAGGAAGGGAGTTTTCTCCTCACACGGCTGTATCACACGGCTCTAGAACACAATAATTTGAATCATCCTCATCGTCTACGAGTCACAAGAAATATCAGTGATGCTCTAGTCTCTGAGCATCGCTCCATCCTAACTTCCACCTGAGCTCGTGGTAAGGAACTATGTCAGAATGCCCCAGTATTGTACTGGATGCCGGACTTTGAGAGATAGCGTTAGATGGTGACCTTAGGTAGGCAGGTTTAATTTGATTTGGTTATTTAATTCGCTTCCTATTCGACATGTACTATTTTCTATCCGTCGGTCAACGCGAATATAAGAATCGATTAAACTACTTCTCGTACAATTGTTCCTTAGTTTACGGAGCGTCGGCCACTCCGTATCCAACAGTACACACTGTTACTGTTTCGGCCATGAGAAGGAGACAGAAGCGGAGACTTCTGCTTTCTTCGTCATTTTCTTCCGCCGGCTTCTCCGGTGTTTGACCATCGCGTTAGCGATTAACAATTTCGACAACACCAATCTTGACTTTTACCGAGCTATCGCTCGTTTCACCGATCTTTCACACGACTTATCAATAAATGAACACGTAACGCTATACACCGTGTCGAGTTATTCATTTGCATGCTTGACCCGCGCGTATCTCCCTATAATTCTCTGAGCACGAAGTAGCAACAGTAAAATCAGTTTTCTCTCATCCGAAAGCTTATTTTCATTATCACGCATATTTTCTTACAATATAAAAACGAGTGAATTTCGTCTAAATCTGAAAAGAGCTTCATAGAAAAACATTGAGAAAAGTGCAGGAGATCACGATCAGAGTATCGATAATCCCGAGCGAATAATCATAACTAAAATCGTCACATTATCGAGCGAATAATCATAACTAAAATCGTTGTATTTTCGAGCTCGTATAATCATACCTAAAATCGCGGAATTTCGATCGTCTGAGCGTGTGTGTCAGAGAGAGAGAGATATAAATAAGATATTTCGCAGGTGTGTGACTTCACGTACACACCAACGTGGGATTTAGCATCACGGAGACATCGATCGAACGACACTCTACCTCCTTGATTATATAATTCCTTATTACATTCTCCGCCTTCTGCCTCCTATTTCTCATTTATTTATTGCTATAAAAAGTATATTTTGCACTCCCTCACCGAGGATCTGTACCCGGTAGGTGAATATAATTTTTCTAATTTGTTTATTAAAAATTCTTCTTTGATTTATTTTTTTTTGTATTTAGCAGCGATCTCTCTCATTCATTGAATGCCTATGATGTAGGATCGATAAAGTCATACATGAATGTGACGCTGCGTCCTGAGGCATGTTCTACAACCCAATGTGTTGAGAGAGAGAGATAATTTTGTAATTTCATCATTTAGTCAATTAACCGCATTATCGAGTCACCCTAATTTTCTTTATTCTTGGTTTCGTAAGCCTTTCACAAGGCCTGTGTCGCTCGATAGGTATCTCCGCGATAACGAAACGTTTCAATATATGGAGAGGATATGGGGGTGTGAAGCGTGTGACAACTCAACTAAAACTGTGTGACTTTTGCTTGTCATTTAGATAAAACCATTTGCACATCTTCCAAAAAAAAAGAAGGAAAATTTCTCCAATGGAGAGGGAAAAGTTTGGAAAAATAAATGTGAACGGTGGAGGACCTTTGAATATTTCATCCATAACAGAGATATAAGCATGCATCTGTAAAAAGAGCTAACGCTGGAAGGACATCACGATGTAAACACGTGCACTCCAAGACAGGATCAAACGTGATCATGACCAGTATAGACTTTCCTGGAACCTAGATTGACCAAATGTTTCGGCTTAAAAGACTTATTTGGGGAGATAGTTAACATTTGCAAGATGTGAATTTTCTTGTAACTAGAGCTAAAGCGTGGGAAAAGTATTGCAAAAACATGCAGTTCAGATGGAGAGGAAGCCGCAGTTCGACAATCAATGTAAAGATCATCTGGACCACAGATTGACCAAATGTTTCAACTCGAAGATTTGATGGAAGAAGCTCAGAATTGCTATACGCGAATTTTTAGTGGCAGCCAACGGTAACGTGCAAAGGCTATTGCAAACATGAGCACTTTAGGTGAAACCAAGTTAGTTCTTTGGGAAATGGATGCTGTGGTCCTCTGGACCACAGATGGAAGAAATGTTTCAGCTTGAAGACTTTGAACTAAATTAACATTTTATGTTATTGTAACAGCCCTGTAGTCCTTATACCATAATCCTAAATCCTTTCCCACACTGTCACCAGAATCCTCACATCCGTTCTACCTCTACATTAACTCGTTCCCACACACCTTACTCCCAAGTCAGCAGATTCCTCACTTCTGCCCCGCGGCTCACACCAACCGCCGCACGCCTAACATGCGTCGACCGTCTCGTTATCACTCTGCGGAGTGATACTAATAATGCCGAGACAAAGGGCCCTACTTCCTACCGTCCCAACGAGAGTCCCCGCTCTCGTCAGTTCATCTCCATCTCCTGACTCATTAACACTCTCACTCTCTATATAGCAGTCTCCAATAAATAGCTAAACTTTAACCCTTTTGTCTCCACCTTTATTTAATACCTTTCGGCCCATCACGTTATTGATGAATTTTTTTAGTCGCTAGAGGGGTAGCGTGAGAAACAGGTATTGTAGCCACATGTGCTACGAGTAAGGATTTCAAGCACGTTCGATTCTGATAATGACATATAAGTCTTCTGGATCGCAGGTTGAGCAAAAATTCGTCTATTTTTGCTCTAACAATCTTGAAATAAGTTGAGATCAGTAATTTTTGGAGAAAAGTGGGAAAACTCGAAGAGAAAGGATGAGTCTAAAGATGCAATGGTAAATTCGGAAGTCACTCAAAACTCTGTAAAGTTCTTCTCGAGCAAGTCCTTTCCATTTTTTTGCTCAAGAACCTACGTTTCCGAAACTTTTTTTTGTTTTTCATTTGAACCATTGTGTATAACAGTTGAAAAGTGAAAAAAATGGCGCAAAACGAATCAAGTGTTACGTTGAGTGCATGTGATACAACGTATCATGGTTATACGAAAGTTGAACGCACATTCACCGAAGAACAAAAAAACAATATTAGTGAAGAGTCGAAGGTGTGCATCGTTTCGGTGTATTATCGCACCGAGCGCGGTGAAAATTGTGTGGAG
Organism: Campoplex nolae; assembly: GCA_037893425.1. Classification (NCBI taxonomy): domain Eukaryota; kingdom Metazoa; phylum Arthropoda; class Insecta; order Hymenoptera; family Ichneumonidae; genus Campoplex; species Campoplex nolae. The sequence continues at coordinate 16,311 of JBBLXU010002007.1, read as the reverse complement.
TGTGCGTTATGGGAGCGGACGGGGAGATGTTTGAGAAGCTGTCGGTAGTGCGGAAGCATGAAACCGATTATTGGAACGCGCTATCAACAGCAAGCTGTCAGGACTGCAGGAATCGACTGTATCATGTCATCATGCAGAACTTCTGCCCGGACTGTGATCCATTTTGAATTATGAGTAAGTAGAATGTTTTTGGTATCAAAATGAGCATGAAATTTCACTCGAGAATTTAATATTAATTCCGAATTTTTTTTTTCTGTTTTAGAAACCACATCGATGGTGGATAGAGTAACGTAGAATAAGAAAATAAAAAAATAAAAACGTCCACATAAATTCATACATACATACACACTCACACATATCCACACAAAACATCCCACTATTCTGTATCATTCTCTTTATTATTAATTAAATTAATGATTATAATTAAATGGTGCAATATTTATTTCCACCCTTGCATCCGTCTCTCTCACACTCATAATTTTCCCCTATCGAACTATCTCTCTCCATCTCACAGACCTACGCGCTTCCCCTATACCTACGTGCAGACCCTTCGTTGAGGATCCTCTCCCCTCCCCTCAGCCCCCCCCCCTCTGCCAGGGGGTAAGCAGTACGGGTATAGCTATATACAGCGATACTGGTCTGTGGCGGGGGGTAGGCCGGAGCATGGCTTCGCCCCTCGCACCGCTTACCCTTCGCCACCACTTGAGCCAGAATCCGCATAGTCTTACTACTTATAACTAAAATTAAATTACAAAGACGATTTTCTGTTCAATGAACAGAACATTTCATTTTATTCTCCTTCCGTGTTCCCGTACTCCAGAAAAACCTAACAGGCTTGTGGTATGAAAAATTGAATTTGAAAGGTCTCGACTTTAATGCGTAAAGGTATCTTCAAAACACGGAATCAATCGTAGTTCTTGATCTTGACATGGCTTCTTCGGGGTTGCTATCAAGTTCCAAGTTAGTTTTTTTGTAGAAAATTGGCTAATAGTTGTGTCTCTAGTGTACGAAAATGAATATTAAAATCCCCCTCAATACTTGAACGATAGATTTTTAAATCCTCACCAAAGACCACAGCACTGTCAGGTGGATGTTAGCAGCATACGATGAAGGGACCGTTTAATCTCGTAAACGATGTGGTTCGGGGAAATATAAACTGTTACCTATAATATAGTAATTATTTATTTTTCATTGGGTTTTCATTGTTCTACTAATGAGGTTTGCCAACCTATGACTTTGTAATTACAAGAATGATGACGTAGAGAGAAAGAATCTGACATCCCCAACATAACGTTCCATGCCCATGTAAATTTGTAACTAAAGTAATAAGGCGTGAGCCACATAGCTATGAGGTTTCGGATTCAGTTCGCGATTATAAAGCTTTCATTTTACAAGTCATTTGCTTATTTTTCGATAAATTTTAACAATGGAAGCTGTTAATATAACGGAACTTGCATAGACTAAAAATAATCTTTATGAATTCAAAAGTACGCTAAATTGTCATAATCGATTGGGTGGTCTAGGCGGTAGGGGGCGAGCCTGGAGAGTATGAGGTCCTGTGATCGAACTCCCGTGGGAACTGTTTTTATATTTTTTTTTTAATTTTTAAAAAATTAGAAAACTTTTTTTTTAAGAATTTTTGATTGAATGTAACATTTCGTGACGCTTTTTTGTGACATGTTGAAAATAAAAACCGTCGCTATAGAAGTTTCACTTGAAAAAAAAATAAAAAAAAAAGCAGCCGCCCTCAGGGCGTCCTGTCCTCCACGAATCTTTTCTTGAGACGGAGGACAACCTCGACAAAAAGGTCGACCTTCGCCCAAGCTTCTTCGTCTAGGAGCATAACTCCGACAATGTTATCAGGGGTTATGCTCCCGTACGACACCTCCAATCGGGCCCTCCACACTTTCCATTCTTCGCATTCAAAGAACGTGTGGAGGGCATCAGATAACGACTAATAATAGATAGTAATAGTATGATAATAATGAAAGCAGTATGAAGAATATGTTACGCCTCCTCCCATGGCGGCAAAGTAGTTTTTGGGTTTCAAGTCTATCATGTTGGCACGGCTATTTCAAATTATGAAACAGAAATATCGGACTCGTTATTAGCGACATCCGAAATAACCATATGCAAGGTTCCAAAGCTAGAGCATTATTTGAAATTTTATGGTCAGCTATAGATCCGTTAACCTGAATTTCGACAATGTGAGCCCAGATTTATTATAAGCGACCCCAAGTACCCTTACCTCCAAAATATAAAAACTAGCGCGATATCATTGTCTTTTCGAATCACCATATTGGATTATTAAACTAACTGGTTGCACAGAAGAATACGTGCATGGATTGGTTAAGAAAAACACATGATCTCTTGGCCCATTCGTGGTAGAAAGTATGATAAAAATCGAAATTATGCATATCATAAGCTACGGATTTTTTCATACATGCAGAAATGTCTTTGGAAATTCAGTGAATTTTTTTCAGGAAAATCAAAGAGGTCCAAGTTTTGTAAAAAAAATATTTTTGTATAAAAAGTGAAAAAAACATATGAAAATCAGTTTTAACTTTTTTCCGGATTCTTTTATGAAACTACGACTCGGGACAAAGAAAATGACCTATGATTTTTTTTTGATACCTATATTTCCAAATAAGTTATGGGCATTTCAAAAAATGTTGTGTGAAATTTCGAAAAAATCACTATCTTATCACGGGTTGAGATGAAAATCCAAAAAAAATCCTTATAACTTCTTTTAGTAAGTACTAACGGATAAAAAATTTTCAAAAAAATCTAAAGTGGTGAGGGTCACGGGCTGGTTGGTTTGGCGTGGAATGCCCCGTATACAGATATACAAAAGTGCAGCACTGTTGTGTCCGCGAAACCGTCACGTAGGGACGAGTTATCAAGGACGAGTATTTTTGGGATTAAGGCCAAATTGAGTTAAACTCCAACTCAATACTTATAAAACAAGTTAACAATAAGTTTATTGAGGACGGATTACAAAGTAGAGGTTGATTTTCCTCGAGACCAATCTATCGGAATTTCGTCAAAGACTGTCGATTTTGGGTTTATTCTCTCTTTTTAATGTTTCGCATGTTTTCTCCCCCTACTCGACATATTCGCCCCCAATTCATCCTTATTTCGTTATTCGAATATTCGATAGCGTGAAGCCTGATATTTGGGGCGATTTCTTAATACTTAAAGTAGGTTTTTGGTTCGAGAATCGCGAATTCTTCATATTTCATCAGTGTATTTATTTCAGTAATTGGTGCCAAATCGGGGCACAACAGCACGCACGAAAACAAGGGTCGTGTGCAGCGGGTTTTACTTACTCAAATCTTGTACCAATCAACAGTAGGTTACCAAAGTATGAAAACTTTCATTGCTGGTAATATAAATTTCGATACATGAAACGCTCCATTAATAGGAATGTTTAACTGACTCACATCTCTATTGATAAATTTCATAAGTATTCTTATGTTAGCATAATTTTTAGATAGCTATCTCCGAACATGATTTTATCCGACTGGATTGACAGCGAATGTTATTTTTCATACAAGGGTATTCTGATGTTTGGATAAGATTCAATCCTTTTCTACCGACGAAAAGCCACACACGATTTGAATTTGATTTTCACTCGAATTAGCAATTTTAATAAAAAGTTATGAGCCGGACAAGTACTCTTACCACGTATTTATACATAATTTTATAATATTTATAATTCAATAATTTAATTAAGTATCTGAGATTATTATTTTAATTTCTTATTTTTCTTCGTTATTTCTGTTATTTTTTTTGTTCGTCTCGTGTCAAATGTCTGTGAACGGGAGGACGGAGAATTTAAAGAAAAAGAATGATACTACATACATATGCAGGAGAGCGGTGAAATAGATAAATTGTATATTCATACCAAATTCTACATGATTAATAATAATAACTCGTGACGTGCCACACACTCACTCAATCATTCGTCCGTACGTATTCATCGATATAATTGTTCGGTTCGTTTGTCTATTATCTGGCGGGATGAATGGTATCACAGTTCACTTGTCCGGTTGTTTCTTTTTTTTGAAGTTGTCCCACGATGGCTTGTCACCCTCGCCTGCGGCTCGGGTGACAATTTTACCCGCGATTTGAAATAGTCTACTTTCCCTCCCTAGTGGCGTAATATACTATAAAACAATCAGTATGCAGGGGAAGAAGAAAAAAGTACGAATACCTCAAAAACCTGGGTTTTTTAAATGGGGAAAATGGCAGACCAAGGGGCGCGTGTTATTATTAAAATAATTAAAAATCCTTTGGCACACATTTTTTTAAATTTATTTCCAACTGTTCTAGGGGGTGCATGGGGTAAAATTCAAAAACACCCCAAATAAGGACCACCCTATTACACACCAATCATAAGTGGTATTTTTCTCATTTTTATTACGTTGAAAGAATTTGTAAAAATTATTAAAAATTTCTCTAGATGGGATTTCAGACTTTTAGTGCGATTTTTCATGATAACATAGGTAAACCAAGAACCATCAATGTACTTGTCCAAGTTTTTTCCCCGGGAGGTAGTATAGTATGGGCATCAAAAGGGATTGGTATGTATCGATCTGCACGCGTATACAGACACATCAAATTCTTCGATGTTGTGGAATCTCCAGTTCAATTTTCAGATCGATTGATGACTCCTAGGTTTTGCAATTCGGTAAATCATAAAAAAAATTTACCCCCACCACCGAAATTCACATTATTCAGAGATAATATAGTCTCGACGAGGCTTGGGCCAGCAGACGACAAAGGTGTCAATGTACTGGTCCCAAGATAGTACCGAGTCTCTTGATAAAATTTCTCATTAATAAATAATTCAGGTTGGAATAAACGGCTGACTACTTGGCCGGCTGGTCATGCTGACCAGGGTAAATAAGGCCCCACGTTAGTTAGCTCGACCGAAATATGCTGGTCAGACCGACCAGGATAATACGTCACATCTGGCACAAACATTCGCTATTGACTACGAATAATTGGTCAAATTTTATACGAAACGACCAGCTGAAATTCTGACCGAAAAAACAAGTCACAAAATCCGCTAGGGTCGCTATCAATGATAGTCATAAATCTATGCCTTCATTTGCTCCAAAGCACTCGATCCTGATTCACTTCGGTCTGAAGTGGATCGGGAAATGAAATTATAATTCATTATAAAAGAGATATTTTTTTGCGATACATAGTTCAAAGGAAGTAACCTAATTGATGTTTCTGATCACTAGGTGATGCCGTGATTCCAAAAAAAGGTAAGGGGCACGTGCTGAAGATTTTTTACAGACATCACTTTTCGTCGGCTTTGAAGCGGATGTGTGTCGTCTCTGGATATTCGTTAACAAGTGCGTCATCCGAAATGAATTATATAGTGACTGTGAAAGGGGCTCCGGAAACGTTAAAGAGCATGGTGTGTTATATCGAAAATAGTGTGCATTACTTTTTTAAGATATAGTCTACTATTTAAAAAACTTGCTCCAGGTGATCAAAAACATTCTTAAGCTCCAGGATTGTTTCATCTGGTACGATATTTTTTGTTATCAATGTACCGGTCAGGCCTGTTGGTATAGCAGAGAGTGTGAAGAATGGTCCAGGGACGATGAGAGAAAAAAAGGCGAATCGAGTGGGGCTTAATCTCGGGATTCTCGGAGACTCGAGGCGCAACCATTGCACTACGGCCACCTTACGATGATTAATGAAAAACGAATATTTTTTTTTGTTTCCTCAAACAGGTGGAAAGTTTCATTTAGGTATACAAATACGCCTGTTGAAATTTGAGCTTTTAATATTAATATTTAGATGTTACGCATTGCACTTTTTGATTTTCCTTAAGAATAACATGGGAACATTTTTTTTGCTTTTTATACTTTTTATAACTAACTAACAATACGTCTTAAAAGACGTGTCTATAAACACACTTCGCAGGGAATTAAACGCTCCACAAAAAAGATTTTATATCATTTTTTGATAAGTTCAGTCGTTCGGAAGTTATTTAAGGCCATAGTTAAATTTACCGTCAATTTAGCGGATTTTTGCATATTACAGCGGTACTATCAGTTTTATCAAAACAATGTGCACTAAATTTCATGCAAAACATAAATTAGACTTTCAAGACATGTCAACCATAATAGGTCTGTTGCAATATTTAAAAAATAGAACACTTCGAGAAATTTTTCAGTGGAAATTAGCTTTGAAATTAGGGTTTTTTAATTTCACAGGTGAAAAATACTACTTCAATGGTTTAAATAATTCACACAGGACACGAACCATGTGAAACACCCATTTTTATGTAAAGCATAAATTGGACTTTCAAAAGATGTTAACCATAATAGTTTTGTCACAAATCCTCGAGGAAAATTTACGTCCAACAAAATGTTCAATTAGATCGTCAGGTAAACGAATTAGGTTATCCACGGTTAACGAAAAATTTTAATTGTGTATGAGAATGAACAATGAGTTTGAGTTGCCGGGTGTTAAAGGATCGCGACGCAGGTGGAAAATAAAAACAGGACAAAGTCGTGTGTTGAGCGCGGAAAACCGCTTGTCTTTATTTGTTGAAATGAGTCCTTGTTGAGTAAAATCAGATGAGTTCGATGAGTAAAATCACTTGAGTTTGATGAGTACAATTCCAATGAGTTCGTAGATGAATTTAATAATGATTGATAAGTCTCGAAGAGACGATTGAAACCCGTGAGTCGAATTATATTAATTACGAACGCGAGAATCAATGAGAGAAGCCGTGAGATATGTACGAGAGCACGTGGCTTGGCGTCACCACGTGTTGAGCTGAGTTAAAATGTTGATGCACTCTTTTATTAATGATTGCGCACCGTTGCGAAAACCTGAGATCAATGAGTTTCCCGATAAATGTAATGAGATTACATGAGATCGATTATGAGTGTTCCGATGTACTGAGTTTTACGTGAAAAGATGATGAGATATCTATAGCGATACTGCGCGTGGCACGGACCGGTCAAGACGTCAAGACTGAACTAAGATGGCCGCTCTCTGGTCGTTGGCCGGCACGAAGCCTTCGTTCTCGTTTCCGAGCGCGTCGCCTTCGTGTCGCCGAGAGAGCGCCCAGGAGGTGCTGCCCCAGTGTGAGTTGCAAGAGAAGCTCGCGTCGCTTGTAAGGCGACGCGGATTCCCGAACAAATTGACATCAAATAATAAGATTAGAACTCAAAATTATTAAATGATTATCAATAATTTAAGATTATCCATAATTCTAAAAACAGCACTATTAATAAAAATAAATACCATTGTTCAGTAGTGGGTACGGTCAGCTTGCACGTTTTCAGGGCTGTGAACGCTCAAAGGCTTCCACGCTGTAAACGCTGTAAGCGCTCGGAGGGTGCGTTCGACTTGCATGCTGTTCGCGTACGATATAGTGATATCGAAACACGGTGCAACGTGCAAATCAAATGCTGTACCGTGAGTAAAATAAACAGGTTTACTAAATAAAACCGTTCATGTTCTGGCTTATATCCTTTATAAGTTATTTTAACGATTCAAGAACTATTTTTTATCTGTAAAAGAAAAAATATTGAAAAACCCTATTTTCAAAGTTAACTTCTACTGAAAAATTTTTTAGTGTTCTTTTTGTTGGTATTGAAAAAAAACTTTTATGGTTAACCTTTTTGGAAAGTCCAATTTATGTTTTACATGAAATTTTGTGCACATTATTTTGGTAAAAGTGATAGTTCCGCTGTAATATGCAAAAATCAGCTAAACTGACGGTAAATTTAACTTTGACCTTGAATAACTTCTGAACGACTAAACTTATCAAAAAATTATGGAAGCCCTTTTTGTAGAGTGTTCAATTCCCTACAACAATATGTTTGTAAATTGGTTGTATGATGCATTATCAGATAGTTATAAAAATTATAAAAAGCAAAAAAGAAATTTCCCATGTTCTTTTTATGAGAAATCAAAAAGTGCGATGTGGAACATCTAAATATTGTTACTAAGAGCTCGCTTAACATACGCTTAACATGCGTATTTTTATACCTTAACGAAACTCTTCAAGCTGTTTGGAGAAAGAAAAAAATGTTCGTTTTTTTTTAATCACCCTGGGCCACCTATATTCCATCTCATGCGAGTCGTCTTTCTAGATGGAATGCTGGACTGCCATACCACATACGTAATCTTTTGACCCCTTTCACTGGTGGACGGTTATGAGTGAAGTGGACATCCCTGGTCGACAAAAAATCGCAATACAAATATTTCGATTCGTAAAAGATATTTGTATTCTTGAGTCCCAGATAGAAATTCGTGCAATAAGGAGTTTCGGTACAGGAGTCAAAATGTTGAGAAATTGATCAAATTTGGTGAAATAATGGTTTTCAACATCAAGTACGAAAACACAATTTTTTTCAAAATTTTCTTCTACTTAGTTATCGAGTAATAACCCCTTGAAGCAGATTTCTTAGGCCCGGAATGTATACCTATATATATGGAAACGCTATGCTTATACACGTGAACTTTACTGTTTAATCACTCGATAACTGTGTAGAAGAAAAATCTGAAAAAATTTGTATTGTCAAATTTCGCACTAAAGAATATGTTCACCAAATTTTATAAAATTCTGAACTTTTTGAAAATTTTTGTTTTTTTTTTTTTATATCGTTGTCAATTCCCAGGGTTCTACCCTTTTTAGCTTATCCCCCTCTTTTTTCCAATTTCGGCTGCAAGGTAGCTGTATCGCATTTGCCGAGGGCGAAGGGAAACTGCAGAAAACCTTGCCGATACAGTCGGTACCCTACCTAATTTTCCCGCGTAACAATGCGAGCACGCTCGAGCACGGCAACCAGGGGCTCTTAGAAAGAGCGCCTCCTCAGCTGTGATGCATTGAGCCAGCCAGTACACGACTAGAGGGCCACCATCCGCACGATGACAACCGTCCACGGAAGGCACCCAAAGCCGTACACCGACTGCTCAGGCATCACAGCGAGGTGTGGACATGATTTTTATTAAGGTGGAGTCCAAACCACCCGGGATTACAGTGAAAAATTGTTGAATTTTTCATTGGTGTTTTGGTCGGGATTTGAATCCGGGACCCGCGGCGTGCGAGCCCGAGCCCTTGTCCACTAGCCAAGCCCCTCTTCCGAAAATTTTTATATTTTTAACATGGTTTAGCATAGCAACATGGTATCACCTGTATCGAAACTTCTTAAGAATACTGTAGCGTGAAGTCACCGTGCCGTCACTGTACCGCAAACTGGCTATCAGGGGGTACTCCTAAAGAGTGGAAAACAGAAGAAAATCTTAGATCGGAAAAAACTTTCAAATAGTAAAAAAAGAAAACCAAGTATTAAAAGATTGCGACAATACGCAATATAATCGAATTGCTGCATTACGAGCTCATTCTTTAAAGAAAAATTGCGATTCATTGCGAAAATTGCGATTCAAAAAATTTTGAAAAATTTTTTGAAAAAATTCTGAAAAAATTCGAGCGAAGACAAAATTGAAGAATAAAAACATTTTCCATTTTGATATTTGCCTTAAACTTCATGGTTCTCGAGTTAAGCCACCCTTTCAATCGGAGTTTCAACGAGAAATTATGAATAAAAAAAATCTTGAACAAAAATTCTGAAAAAATTCTAGAGTATCCAGTATGACCGCATGCAACTTCTTATCCTCTTGACAATTTCATAAAAACCCTGTAGTTTCTTTGTTACGCCGAATTTTTTGAAAATGGTATTTTTTATACAAAAAAGGCATATTTTTGCAAAAAAAAATCGCACGAAACTTTATAAAAAACAAAATTAAAGCTTGTGCTCCCTCTTTTAAGTTTTCTATGGAAAAAATCATGGAAAAAAATTTCCATGGATGCTGCGCCCAATTTTGAACAGCTAAAAAAAAAGACGAAAAACGACCATGTTCAAAACTGTGTACTAGGTCCAAAAAAAATCGTAAAAAATATTTTAAAAAACGCAAATGAAGCTGAATATGTACTCTTCAAAAACCAGTTCGCTAAATTGGAATATCTACTTTTTTGGCAGAGCAATCAAACTTTTAGTGCGGCTCGAAATTACGAAAAGCGTTTCCATACTTTTGACCGGCAGTGTACATTGAAGGTTCGCCAAACCCACCCAACGATTCCACACACACACACATCGAAGGTGCTTCAAACCCACCCAACGATGCCACACATACGTCGGAAGTGCTCCAAACCCACCGAACGATTCCACACACACATTAAAGGTGCTCCAAACCCACCCGACGATTCCACTCACACATCAAAGGTGCTCAAACCCACCCAACGATTCCACACACACACATCGAAGGTGCTCCAAACCCACCCAACGATTCCACACTCACATCGGAGTTGCTTCAAACCCACCCAACGATTCCACACACACACATCGAAGGTGCTCCAAACCCACCCAACGATTACACACATACACTACCCGTCAAAAGTTTCCGGACAAAATTGCGAAAAAGTGTCGGAGCCATTTTTGATGTCATTTTTTTAGCAGTATAGATAAACAAATTTAATAAACGGCATTTTGAAGGGAAGGAATTCCTCTTCAGTTTGCTTTTTTTGAAAATGTTGTACGATTTTTTTTACGTTCGCTACATTGTTTTGAACACGACCGTTTTCCACCTTTTTTTTTAAGGTTTGCAGTTGGACCGCGTTTCGAGAAAAAAATTTTTTTCGAGTTCTTTCCGACCGGAACCTTAACGGGGATAGCGAAAACTTCAATTTCGTTTTTTAAAAGTTCTGTACGATTTTTTTCATGTAGTTATCTCATTTTTAGCGGAAAAAAGCAAAATTTGGAATATGCCACATAACACGAAAACTAGTGAGTTTTTCAAAAAACCTCAAGAGGGTAAAAATATCAGTTTGGTTTGGCCAAATTCATCAGAATTTTTATTGAATTTTTCTCAAAATTTTTTTTCCGACTGATTTCAGTCAAAATTCTGAAAATTTGATCGCGTTTACTTGTTAAATATGGGGTTTTTGATAAAATTTCAAGATAGAAAAAAGTTTTGTTTTTCAATTCTGAAGACATCAGAATTTTTTCAAATTTTTTTCGAAATTATTTTTTTTAATTTGCGAAAAAAGTTAGAAACAAAATGTCGAAAAAAAATTTGAAAAAATTCTGATGTCTTCAGAATTGAAAAACAAAACTTTTTTCTATCTTGAAATTTTATCAAAAACCCCATATTTAACAAGTAATCGCGATAAAATTTTCAGAATTTTGAGTGAAATCAGTCGGGAAAAAAATTTTGAGCAAAAATTCGGAAAAATTCTGATGAATTTGGCCAAACCAAACTCATTTTTTTACCCTCTTGAGGTTTTTTGAAAAACTCACTAGTTTTCGTATTATGTGGCATATTCCAAATTTTGCTTTTTTTCGCTACAAATGAGATAACTACATGAAAAAAATCGTACAGAACTTTTTAAAAACGAAATTGAAGTTTTCGCTGTCCCTGTTAAGGTTCTGGTCGCAAAGAAGTCGAAAAATTTTTTTTCTCAAAACGCGGTCCAACTGTAAATCTTTAAAAAAAGGTGGAAAACGGTCATGTTCAAAACAATGTAGCGGACGTAAAAAAAATCGTACAACATTTTCAAAAAAAGCATACTAAAGAGGAATTCCTTCCCTTCAAAATGCCGTTTATTAAATTTGTTTATCTGTACTGCTGAAAAAATGACATCAAAAATGGCTCCGATACTTTTTCGCAATTTTGTCCGGAAACTTTTGACGGGTAGTGTATATCAATTAATATACCGTCTAAACGCGTATCATTATCAAATCGATTGGGATAACGAATTGTCATGTCGATCGTATCATCGAGCGTTGGTTTCAAAACCAAGAATATTCCGTCGAGCTTACTGTTACAGCATTCTCTGTCAGCGCATTTTATATTTCAATCTGATTTGCACAGTCTATTGATCTTGAAATTGAAATCGCCCAGTGCCAACTGATTGTGTCTCAGTCCTGGCATTCGCTTGCAGAATCAACGAACGGGAGTTACGACGTTTTGAACATTCACCACGGTGGATGCGGTATTATGCGAAATTCGTTCTTTCGATATACTAGCTATAGATCTTCCGGCAGAGAGCGGAAATTTATAAACGGGCAGGATGAACTTTCAAAAATGCTTGCAATTTAATGTAATTATTACATTAATTAATTAATGCAATGGAATCCAGCCAGATATCTCAAAACTCATGGACACATCAATCACAGGAATTTAATAAAAATTTTAACAAAACGAAGTTTTTAGAGGAAGCAAAAGAGAAACTTGTGTTTCACCCGAATTTTATTATAAAACTCATTGTTAGTCGAATTGATTTCAGTTCGGCTGTTTCAGCCAAATTGTTTTAGACGAATTGTTATTAGCAGAATTTTTTTAGTCGAATTGTTTTAGCCGAATTTTTTTTAGTCGAATTGTTTTAGTCGAATTGTTTTTAGTCGAATTGTTTTAGTCCAATTGTTTTTAGTCAAATTGTTTTTCAGACGAATTGTTTTAGTCGAATTTTCCGCAAATCGGTTTCCTGAACTGTATTCCATTGCTGTATTCCATAAATATTTGCACCAATACCAAGAGCTCCTTATAGTCGTCTCTAGGTTGAGCCGATTTCAATTGACTTTGGACAAATTCATTGATTATCAATGTAATTAGATATCGCACGACGAATGTCGTCATTTTCAATTCCAATATTATATTGATTCATGTTGATACTCGACCAAGCATTCTGAAACCGCTTAAACAGAGGAACGTCTGGGCCTGTAGTGAAGGGAGTTTTTTCTTCGAAAACACCTCTTAGTATCAACTCAAAGATATGGTGTCTGCATGGCAAGTACAACAGATCTTTTTCTAGCAAATGTTCCAATAAAACTGCTGCACCATTGAAACGGCCTAAGTTGGACGACGTAGTATCACAACAGATTGCTTTAATGGAATCAGAAAAACGCCAGTCAATAAGCACTTCGAAAATAGCGTTGGCTTGAGACACTCCTTTCCCATTCTTCAATTCTGGCACACCGAGCAACTTTTCAACGTTGTTATCACTAATGACTATGGATAACCGTTCTGTTGTCTTGTGGTTAGATATACTTGGAAGCATTTTGCCGTCCCAGTGCAAAACTCCTGCTTTCCATTCGATACCGTGAAACACCTGTTTGATGGTTTCATTTTTCTTTGAACGCATTCGTTCACGATGTCGTCGAATTGACGACTTGTTCAAAACTAATGAATGAGCGTCAAAACCCAGAGCGGTGACAATGGCAAAAATTAAATATACAGCGTTTCGGTCACTTATTTTGCATCGATCTAACATTGCTACCAACTCATCGTTTAAAAGGTTTATCTGCCCACGTCGTCGTTTCGGATTCGATGGTCCAGCTTCTGATTCATTTTCAGTAAAATTCGAAACAGTGAATTCGTCCGAAAAATTTGAATGGAATGAGAAGACTTTTTGGCTAAGAGTGTGTGTCTCTTGACTTCCATCACTCGATCGCAACTCGCTTACGTCTTCTAAGAAATAAAATGAAAAATGTCCCTATCAATAAAGATCAAATAGCTCAATACATATTATTTTTTCAATTACATGATAATTCAAGTTAACAGTTTTCAAAAAATTAATATTTTTTTTACCTAAAGACAGCTTTTGTTGTGTCATTTTTTGTAGATCAGTTCTCTCTTCTTCGTCACTTTCAACATCGATGTTGGCAATGTATCCAGCTCTTCCTTTTTTTCTTTGGTTTAATAAAAATTATTTTTTGTCTTTTCCGATCCCGTCAAAAATATTTTCTTCAGCGATATCGAAAATATTTTCCAATGATGATATAAAATATTGTTCTTTCTGTCGATTACTTTCTTCTTTGCAACTTTTTTGTAAAGCGCAATATTCTTTGTGGATTTTTAATATTTTTTCAATGCAGCGCTGGTCTCTGCGTAGGCAAACCTGCTTTTTGCCAAAATACCTTCACTTCGCTCGCTGTTTTTGTAGCACTTTCCAGCAGCGATGACTTCAAAACTCGAGTGTGAAAGAAAAAAACTTTTAAAACTTGTGAAATCGACGGCAATTTGTTTCCAACGATTTGGAAGTCAACATCTCCAATCAAGTAAAGATTCTGCCGTAAGACTATTCGGGAATCCATACTTTTATTATCAAACGATTATATTTTCTTTTTTATGTGATCAAAATACTGCCAAAAGATACGTAAAAAGCATTCCAAATTGACCACATCTACTTGCTCCTAGCATTCTCCAGCTAGGCATGATCGCTACTGAGTCGAGCATGCATGCGCATGAATCGTTACTAAGCCATGTGTGCGCTTGACCTCGATGCGTAAACACGGAACTGTGTCGAGTTTTGTTTACAAAATAGAGATTTGGGCGTGCGTGGTTTGCATTTGGAGTTTTGACGATTGACGAGGTTATAATTTTGCCGTAGACCGATTTTATATTTCATATAATATTTAGAATATTATATTTTTAATATAATATAATATAATAAAATTAAAATTGCATTTTCGACTCCGAACACACAACTTTGATGTGTTGGTAATTTGAAAGTTGTATCGTTGTGAATCTCCCTATTTTTTATGAAATACGTATAACTATAGGGAAGACGTGTACCAAATTTTAGATTTTTCGAAGTACTATTTAAACGAAAAAAAAAACAGCCAAGTAGATATGAATTCCTGTTGAAATTAAATGGGCAAATTCGTTGTCACGGCGGGAGTACTTTGCATTAACCTACAGGCTCCAAGTTTTACGTGCTTTTTGTATATTTTATTTGTAAACTTTTTCCGCCTGGTCCGGTTGAAATTTCGAAATCACTTCAAATAAAGACCACCCTAATATATACATCCCATTATAACCAAATTGGAATAAGAGGTCCGTGTAAGCGTAGTGTATGACGTCTAAACAGTGAAACGGTTATTAACGGAGTTTTGACATAATCAAGTGCAGGACGTCTAAAAAATTTCGATTAATGGATTTAATAAAAATATTCAACGGAGATTCTGAGTGAAGTTCTGTAATGATAAAGTGCGAGATTAGCGAATAAATTGGATAAATTGAGAAAGAAATGATCTCAGAATAAACTTTTGAACAGACTGGTAAGCATTTTTTTCGTGATCCTGAGTATTCAAATCTCGCAGTGAACATATTCATCCACAAAATATAAAAATGTAAAATAAAATCAACAGTTATGTGTTATATTCACAAGCTAAAAGTGCGAATTGTAATTATGTACAGTTTCCATAGGAGTTTATATGAACCAAAATATTTAAAAATTTTAGAAAAAAGAAGTGATGTCAAATCGCAAAAATACCCTCACGGGGAAAAAAACGTGGACAAGTACATTGGTGGTCCCTTGTTTCCCTATGATATTAAAAAAACCAAAACGCCGCTTAGAAGAATACACAAAAAGTTACAAAATAAGTTAAGATCTGTTGAAATATACGTGGCCAAATACGGGAAGCTTTACTGCGTTTCAAAGAATTTTCAAATACGGTTTGATGTTGATAGAAAAAATAATAAATTTCGGAAATTCAACTATGTCACCAACCAAATTGCAAACGTAAAAAAATTAGATTGTAAAAAAATTCTGAACGAAGTATTTGGCGAGTTCGTGATCATGATCTATACATTACGCTAATTTCATGGAAAAATCCTCGCCAGGTACCTCGTTCAGAATTTTTTTACAATCTAATTTTTTTACGTTTGCAATTTGGTTGGTGACATAGTTGAATTTCCGAACTTTATTATTTTTTCTATCAACATCAAACCGTATTTGAAAATTTATTGAAACGCAGTAAAGCTTCCCGTATCTGGCCACGTATATTTCAACAGATCTTAACTTATTTTGTAACTTTTTGTGTATTCTTCTAAGCGGCGTTTTGGATTTTTACATATATGTCGGAGAATGATCGCTATTCAAACACGAACTCTTCATTTGGCGTCTGGGACGCATAACCAACCGTTTTATTTGACAATTAAGATCACAAACAAGACTTATTAAGAAATGTGAATTTGATTTTGAATGACATGTCAATTCCCTTCTTCGTTTTCTCGTTGACTCTTCCTTCGTTCTTCCTCTATTTTTATAAATCGATCTTTGAAAACAAAAAAAGGCAGTGTGGACCACTATGATCTTTATCTCTCCGACATACACTACCGTCGGAAAGTTTCCGGACAAAAGTCGGAAAAAGTTGCCACACTCTTTTTAATGTTATTCCGTCGATAACGTAGATAAATTAATTTAATAAACGGCATTTTGAAGGGGAGAAATCTCATTTCATTTTTGCTTTTTTTGAAAAA